>VWPU01011388.1:90270-143574 GCA_013398955.1 Callaeas wilsoni
AAGAGAAGAGAAAGAGAATCCATGGCCAACAAGAAATACCCTATACATAATCATATTCTGAAGAACTAGTCTGCAAGCCTAGTTGAGAATCCCAAGAGTCAAACCTTGAACTAGCAGCTTGAGATTAATGAAATAAATTAAATCTTAATGAATAATTTTCTAGGCAATTAATTAGCAAAGCATTAAAAATATTTCCAACTCATTTTTCCACTTTATACTAAACAAACTATCAGCAAGAAATCCCATAGGTGAATATTTAATTTTTATTCTTTCCTTACAAAAGCAATTACTGTAGGACTTAGAAAATTCTAGAACAATTGAAAAAAAACAACAGCGATTTCATCAGGTGAGCTTATACAACTTCATGTCTGCAATCTGCTGTTTGATACTCCCCAATACAACAGTTACTGAAGTTGGCTAATATTCATCCAAGAGGTAGAAAACTCTTGAAAGAAGTGACTTGCTTCTCCTGCAAAATCTTCTCACAGGCTTGCTTATTTCACTGTATCATAAACAGACATTTGGTTGATTTAATCACCTTGGAAACAGAAATTTTGTTGACTCGGAGTAACACCATGAAAACATGGCTTTCCACAGTGTATTGGTAAGTCTTCCTTGCCCTGCCTGCTGCGTAAAGGTAACTAATCAGTGTCCTTCAAGAGCACCAATCTCTGTACTGCATTCCCAGTTCCTGCTTCCCATTTCTGAAGTGATATTTCCTCTCAGAACAGTATTCCACACCTCACCATCTCCCACAGCTCTTCTGCAACTTCCTGGTGTAGGTAGTGAGAAACTTTCTTACAAACTAAGACTTTAGCAACGGGATTAAACCTCAAATCAAAACTGAAATAGTGGCTTTCCACAGGAACTACCAAAAGACCAAACCCTTTTTTAAGAGAATATCTCATATCTCTGACTGCTTTAGGTGCTCCAGCAGTCACTGAAATATATTTAAGTGGTTAAAAAGCATGGTGAAAATAAACCCCATACTTCCTGAAAATAGAAGGAATTGTAACACTTCACTTATCTTTGTGGCCTAGTTTCCCTTGTGAGAGACAAGAAGAAAGTCTGTATTTGACTGCTACCTCCTTCTGTGTCAGGCATCTAGAACATTCCCAGAATGACATCAGGAGATTTAACAGTATCAGCTATGCTGTACAGGTCAGTATGGCAGTTCTAGTCCGAGCACTTCTTTGCTAGGAAGGGTTAAATAGTTACCGTGACTCAACAGGTGATGGTCATCTAGTTCACTTTTCACACTTCTTCCAGACCTAATTGCTGTAAAGATCATGGAGAAACACTGGAATGTCTTAGGGTGGATGGTGCCTTGTAGAGGCTCACCTGGAACAGAGGCTGGACAGAGTGAAAGGGTAAAGGGCAGGTATTTATTGAAAGGCCCTCACAGGGCACACCTTGGGCTGTGCAGGAGTCTGGCAGAGACTACACCCAAGATGGACACAGTCACAGGTTTTTGGGACAGATATCAGTTTTGTCTATTTGCATATCAGAGGTTAGTTGTCCAATTACAGCTCCAGGCACTGGTGTCCCATTCTCTTAGTTTGCTCCCCCCCAGCCCACTTTTGTTTACATTTCTTGGGGCCTGAGACAGTGAGATGTCCTTGATTCTCAGGCCTAGAGAGGAATTGTTTTGTCTGACCAAAATGAGAAAGCAGTAGCTAACACTCTATATGGGGTTTAGAGTTATACACTAAAGAGTTGCAGGATTGCAGATATATGAAAATATAAAAGCAAAAATCCTAAGGCATCATGGAGCCCATATCCTCAAACCTGAACAGATCAATAGCAGAACCAATAGTGCTGTGCTATCAGAGGTGGAGCTTTGCTGTGGGAACATTTGCAGTCCTGGGTGTTAATTCAGGTTAGATGTGCATGCCAAAAAGCCAGGTTAACTGTGTAGTAAATGTCTACACTCACAATTGATTCCTAAGTGGTTTGGTTTAGGTGTTTTCTTACTGATCCACTAATGACACCTCATTAATGGCACATTGACAATGAATTGATTGATTGGATAGCACTGAGCCCCTGGAAAGGGGCTGCAGCAGAGACCGAACTTCCCAGACACTTTGCAATGTAACCAAGCATAAATTGGATCTGTCATAGCATTCTCACCTTCTGAGGAACACAGAACAGTCAACGTACATTGGAAAACCCTTTTTTTTTAACTAGGAAGCAGAGTCACTTCGAAGTGTGACAGTGTTGCTGCGGATGTCTGTAGACCCTTGATGTGAGCTGTCATTAAATAATTTGTCATTTTCATCTAGTTAGCCTACAGCATATCACAAAAACCAGCAGCAATGAAAAGCACACGTTGCTATCCACCAAGTACAAGCCAGTGGAGGCACCTGGCTTACTGCAGTTTGATGTCCTTAAGGCATTTCAACAAACCAGGGTGGGGAGACAGGATGGGGAGAATATTACAGCTGCCAGACCACAAGATGAGGCAGAGCTGATACAAGTGTGTAATAGATCCAAGTGTTTATTTGTACGTGTACATCATTCAAGCATTCCAAGAGATGTGCTGACATCTTTCAAGATGAGAGCATGCTAGCTGGCCTGGTTTAGGATCTGTGTTATAAGGGGAGCTAACAAAAGGAGTTTCATTCTACTCAGAATTCCAATACCTCCAAATTTGTTCATCTTCCAAATCAGAACAAAGTTAATAGCTCACTTTAAATGCAATGGAAGGTAAAAAATTTCAGGCATTTGTCTTCTGTTATAAATAACCCTGATACGGTGATGGTATAATTTATAAAAGCCAAGTCTGGTTGAGAATCTAAACAACTTATTAAAACAATTTCTGTCACTAGAAAGAGTTCTGATGTTAAGGAAACAGGGGTTTGGGGGTTTATTTAATTTTCAAGTGTGGAATTGTTCCCAAAAATAAATCCAAGCAACTGACCTTGCATTAGAGTTTTTTAAACACAAACAGAATTCAGGGCTTTGTCTCATGCAGGATTCAAGACATTTCTTTAGAAATTGATTAAATCTGGCTTCACCTGTTTGAATGCTGATTGATTTAGCCAACTGAATTAAGTGCAGTGAGAATTAAGTAACACTTTTCTGGCTACAAACTGAAGCTTAACTTCATATTTAGCTAACAACTTTCTGTAAAAACATGTACATATGCTTATTTAAAAAGGAAATTGTTCATAATCTAGAAAAAATTTTTTAAGCAAAATATGTTCTTAACTTCTAAAATGTGGCATAGAAACATGAAAACATGATATTTTTACACACACATTTGATCCTAAATAATCCTTCCTTTCCTCTTTTAAGTTTTCCAATTTTAAGGTAATCTAGTTCCCTATTTAACATCTATATGGCCATGTTGTCCCTCTTCTTATCTGAGGGTAACAGAGGAACTACATAAACTATGTAATAATCTCTCTCTAGAACAGCTTGCTGACAAAATGGAATATGCCAGTGTATTTGTAAATCTCTCCAGAAACTGTTTTCCATGCTTTACCAGAACTGTAACCAAACAGATAGGTAAAAAAAGCCTCCAAGGCAGTAGCAAACAGATAAGCACCAAAAGCAGTTCAAACATCTTCAGCCTTCCCAATTCTATTCCTAAAAAATGAAAAAAAAAAAACTTTCTGAAATGCTGTTGTGAAATGCAAGCTGACAACATCCTCCTTACTAGAAAGAACATGGCAACGTGAGCAACAGAAGAGGATTTAAAGCTCATTACTTGTTATTGTCTTGAGATGTGTCAAAAGGCCCACCTTGGAATCTGATGATTGCAATGTAACACTGCAGAAAAAGGATAAAACCAACTTTTTATTAGCATATAAGGTAGTCAAGGGTGAAAACACTTCCCTAGGACGATATTCAGAATGAACCAATATGTTGATGACATCTGTCATTGGGTTATGAAATCCAAACAGCACACATAATGTTTTGTAAGCAAGTGTCTTCAGTACACAGTATTTCAAACATATGCAGAAAGTTACAGTTTGGTTTGGGACTTTTTTGATTTTCTAAATGTTCAGCACAGTAAACTATTTGGAGTGGTCAGGAAGGACTCTGATCTACCTAAAATTCACACTTACATCATTGTCTGTTGTCACTTTCAGCTTTCATTTAGACCATGGAAAAGAGATTTGTATCCCTAGAAACATTCACAACAGCAGACCAGTTTAATATTTTAAGATAAAATTGTAAGAGACAGCATCATTGTGGTCATGTCAGGCTTTCATTCATCTAGATGGGCTGAATGGCTGTAGCAGATGCCAACATGCCAAATTTTGTTTCCTGAATTACATCCTTACCATGTGAAATCCTGCCATTAAAAACATCCCTCCACAGAACTTCTGTATGAAGTGAGCCAAGCAGGAAAGCAACTGAAAATGAGGAATATATACATCTTGCCTGTCCAGCTCTGAGGAACTGGTAGCAGGTGTGCCAGCTCAAAAGCTGTTGCCAGGAGACTGGCGAGGTTTTGGCTCCTCCAAACACTCAGGTTTCTCAGCAGACCACTCCACTCCATATACAGATATTTTATGTGGAATAAGAAAGTGATTTTTCTAATGTTAAAAAAATAAAACCAAAACAGAACCCCAACAAACAGAGTTGAAGTACATTTCTTAAATGGATACTCTATTTACTTAATTACTCTTGTTGTTTGGTTTGTGTAAACAGTTCCCCAGGTGGGTTAACACAGATAAAGACCAAAGAAAATGCATACTGGTTTTGTCATTTTTCTACTTAATACCTGTTACAGTATAAAACTGTGGCTATTGGAAAAACTCTCATGGTTGATCTTAGGCACAAGAAAATCTTATCCAGCAGTAAAAAGCAAATTCTGAGGCAAAAATTCTTTACCTTATAAAAAGTACATCAATATAATGTTACTGAAGTACCTAAACTATGTGCACTTATTCTAGTTAAAGGTATTAGTGAGAATGGCGTGTTCTGACAGCATCCAGCTTGGAATAGCTAAAGAAATATTTTTTAAATATGTTCAATATCTGCAAGACCAACTAAAGAATTAGGCTCTGGACACTTGAAAAGATGCTGACCTCCAGTGCCTCAAAGTGGTCAAACTGACCTTTGTTTTCTGTGTCTAAGGTGCAAAATAACAAGAAGCCTTGGTGTTTTAAGTCAGGGTGAATACCAGAAACAGCAAGAGGCAGCAGTCAAACCTGACAGGTTTCAAGGTGAAAATAGGACATGACAAAGATCTACCTATCCTGGGGTCTTATCATACCTGAATATTAAAATGGTGAGGCATAAGTTCCCCTTATTTAGGTCTACGTTATTGCAAATTTTCATTCTTTTATTTCTTGCAAAAGTTTCTTAACAGATAGGTAGTCCTCATATCTATAAAATCAGAATTCTGTTACCTCTCAACAGGATGTAGAACAGACTGATATAAATCCTGGTCCTGCAAAAAGTAGTGCATGTAAAAGTTTAATTGGAACACCAAATATTTAGCAGTTCTGTTCCTGTGGAAATGTTATTTATTATAAAGTTCTTCCACTGATACAATTAGACTTTTTTTGCTCCTCTATTCAGATTCACAGCAGTGTTACTAACTCTGAGAATGAATCAGAGAGAAAGAAATATACCTGCTGCTAATTAGTGTACTTACAAGTGTCATTAAATTTCCTGCTTATAGGAGTAATACTCCCTACTTTTCCTGCAAATCAAATGACAGAAAAACAAACTTGGAATGAGCCCAAACCCCAAAATCAGATCCAAACCTACATCAAACATCTCTAAAATGTGGAGTTATTTATAGCAAGGGTGGTGGTTTGGGTACATCTCTAACTCAAACCTCAAACGGAACTTTAGTTTTGATTCAAAGTGTTAAAACTATAGGTTCCTTCTGATTCTCTCCAAATGATTTGGCTCATTACTTGTCTGAGGTACAAATTACTCAAGCAGGAATTGTCTGGCAAATTGTCCACGGAACAGCGATTAAATCCTTTCTGCAAAGACATAACATTAGAGCTGATACTATAAAGTTTGCATTCATAGATAAAGCATTTGCCATTGGAGGTGGCTCACACAGGGAATTCCTTAGGAGGCCCTTAAAACCACAAGCTACTTTTTCCCTTCCAGGGCCCTTCCTTATTATTCCTTTTTTTTTTTCATCTCAGACTGCAGTTTGAAACTTGATCCTATTTCATGAGATGAGGGCTGGCGTGGAGTAAGAGGAAAAGGAAAAGAGGGAATTTTATGCCAACAGAAGAAACACAACAGTAACACTCCAGAAGTATGCTCTATTGTAACTAATAACGTGAAGTTACAAAAACATGTAGGTACAATTTGCAGATGACATTGGGCACAGAACAAGCTCAATATTCTGCTGCCCTCTGCAATTTACTCATTAGGAAGATTGTTTCAGACTGCCTTTCCTGATTCCAAGTACTTATCCTCCCTTGGGTTTGCAGCATTCTTTCCTTTAACTGCCTTACTGTCTCTATAAACCATGGGCAAAACTCCCAAAGGGAAATTAATTCAGTGTACTACTTCTCCGTCTCTGTTTCCCATCCCTCTCCCTTGTCACCTTCACATGCCATTTTTACTTTTATCACAGCTCTGGGATCAGGGCTGGCCGGATATCATTCACCTCCTTGACTCTGTGTGCACACCCCAGCCAGATTCCAATATCTTGAGATAGAAACCAGGACATCCATATTAGAAGGAAGCAAAAGCCTGATTTCTGGACAATATTACCAAGCCACGGAGAAGACCTTAGAGATTTCCTGTGGCACTCTTTCAACACAGGCAATATTCTGGCTGCATATGCATTGCCTGGCAGTATGGCCTGATCCTCACTGCACTCTCTCGACATTATTGCCATGCTGCTAAGAAATGTTGAGCTGTGAAGTGAGAGCTAGTAGGAAATTAAATCCCCTTCATTTTTCTTGCTTTCTCTTCCCTCTCCCTCCCCCACTCCTCTCCCCTTTCTTTCCATGACAGAAAACCTGGAGATTTATTTCCCTGACCTGTAATTGGCATGACATTTACTGTTGAGCAGTAGATTCACTATTAGCAGTTCTTACATGAAAACCAGAGAGAAATTTTATTGAAAATCTGGATTAGAAGATAACTGCTGGCAACACTGCCCACTTCTTGTTCTTAAACACTCTTCTATGAACAGTTCAAGCACTAATTATGCCACTATGCTATTGGTGCTGAACAAATAACTAAGAATTTTACTAAAGAAATGAAAATACAGAAATAGAGAAAGTATTTTGAATAAAAAAGACAAGTTCAAGAGTCTCTGAGATATCTTAGTGGAAGGCCTGTCACAGAGCTGGGAACATAATATGAGCAACCTGTGCCTATGTTACCTTCATAATAAACCCATGTGGAAGGTATAGGAGGCTGTTTCCACTATTGCCCCTCAATAGTTAGATTACCATTTTCATGGCTAGTGTTGAGTTTCCCATGAGACAGTGCACATATGCTACAGGTGAAATGTGTGTAGCACTGTCTGAAATTTAGGACAAAATCCTGGTAATGGGAGATTGTGTTTGTCGTGGGTTGACGCTGACTAAATGCCAGTGCACTCATGAAAAATCGTTCACTCATTCTCCTCTGCTACAGTTGAGCAGAGGAGGGGGAAAGGAAAAGAAATTAAAAAGCTCATGGGGTGAGATAAGGATTAGGAGAAAATACTTTAAGGACAAAACAGGCTCAAAATTTTAAAAGGTATAAAGAAAAAATTATTAACAGAATTAAAAGAGGACAATGAGAACTAAAATAAACCTTTGGAACACCTGTCCCCCCCAGCCCTTCTTTCCTTCCCACCGACAGCCCAGGGAGACTAAACATGGTTTTTTAGTCAGTTTGTCACTTTTAAAAATCTTTCTTTAGTTTGTTTAGGGAGAGGAGTCTTTTTTGCTAGGCCATGGGGTCCTTCCCACAGGAGACAGTTCTCTGTGAACTTTTCCAACTGGGTTCTAATTTTTACAAGTAGCAGTCCAGCCCAAGTCTGCTGCAATGTGAGTCCTTCCCATAGGCAAGAAGTCCTCCCAACTTCTTTTTTGTGGGCCATTAGTTCATGAGGTGTAATTTTTAAGGATGAGCAGTTCTAGTATAAAAGAAAAGTTTCTTTTCCTCTGTCTCTGGAAGCAAGGGCTCTCTCTATCTCTGTTCAAGCCTCTCAGCAGATCACAGCTTCTCAACACCCACACGCTCCAGCCTGAGTACCTTTTTCTCGCAGGCTGTGGGTGAATTCTGCATCCTCCCATGCACTTCGTGAAATATAGGGAAACAGTTTGTTATATTATAGTTTTCATTATGGCTTGCAGAAGAATCTCAGCTCTGATGCTCAGAGCACCTCCTCCTCCTCCTCCCTCCTTTGCACCGACCTTGGTGTTGCCATGCTGTTCTCCCCACGTTTTCACTTTTTTCCTTTTCTCTGACTCGGGAGAGAATTAGCGTTCATAGGTTCATTATTTCTCAAGTTCTGTCAATTGAAAAGTTTTTATAGAGTTCTGCAGCACTGAAAGGTTGAACTCGGCCAGGCTCTGCATCAGGGAACTGCTCGCCATGTCTCTTGCTGATGGTCACGTGTCTCCGCCGGCAATGCGTGTGCTGCGCTGGCCACTGGCTCCACGCAGTGTCTCTCTTCATGTGGAGGGCCAAATAGAAAACAAAGCTGCTGCCACCATTTCTGCCCTTCTGTCAGCAGCATGGCTGGCTAAAAGCGGCTAAGCAAATAAAGGTCATTGCTAGCCATGCCAAGATGGCAGTGGCCACGTGGCACTGCTCTGCCCATGCTGTCCCAGCCATGCGGTGCTGCCCTGGCCACACCGTCCCAGTCGCGTTGCCTCTCCCAGACCGAGATGGCAGCAGCTGCTCCTGGCCCTGGCTGCTCTCAGCCTTGGCCACCAGGGCCCCTTGCAGTGCCGGGATGGCCTCTGACGGCATGGCTCCAGTGGCCACGCTGGAAGGGGCCTCGACTTTGCTGGGAAGGGAAGGGACCGGCAGGCCCGCCGGGCCACTCACCTCTCCTTTGAGGCGAGGAAGAAAGAGAGATTGCACACCTTTCTTCCTTCTTAAATATGTTATCACAGAGGTGTTGCTAACTTCTGTAACTGGGCCAGGCAACATGTCAGCCATCAGAGCCTTTGGGGATTGGCTCTGCTGGACACAGGGCTCGAGGAGCTCCTCTCTCAGAAGCAGCCTCTGTGGCTTTTCTCTGCCCCCACTAAAAGCCAGATTGTGTTAACCTAACACGGTGATCATTTCCAACAATGTAATTGCTGAATTTATACAACAGCCTTGCAAGAAGACATGCCATTGGGACCATCCAGAGTAAAAGTAGTATCTGGCTGAGAGCTAGTGTGCTGTTTTGTGAAAGCTGGTTGCACACCTTGTTGTGATGGGCAACATAGCTCATAAAACTTTTGAACCATGCTGGATGGTGTGACCCGACTGCAGTTTGTTCAGCTTCATTGAAGAGGTAATTAAAAACAACTGTACTTAGAAAGGTAACACTTTTAATCCAGCAGGTGGATTGAAGAATAGACTGAATTTACACTGAATAGTGCACATTTCATGAATCTTTAATTTAAAAAAAAAAACAAAACCACCACCACTCCCCTCCCTCCATAACAAAACAATATTAAACAACCCCAATACAAACAAAAATAAACAGCTTGGGGAGAAAAGCAGACACCAAAATGCATCATGAAAAACTGCTGCAATTGACTATATCTGGACTTCAAGCCTCTCTTCTCTCAATTATAAACACAAGGCCTGTGGTGGACAGTAGGTTGGTTTTCTTTATTTCTCAGTTTGCGCTGAGTTCCTTTTAGGAAAAGAATTCAGATGAGCTCTCCCAGAAAAGGAGCTGGGGGTGGGGGGAAGGCAGGGGGACACTCTGGAGGCTGTGGGGGAAGGGCTCATGCCCTGGGAAAGGCTGGGTGAGTACCCATACAAGCCAGATGTGGTAGAAAGAATGTGTTGGTGACAAGAGGAGTCTGCAGTGTCACCAAAACTCTGAAGGTTATGAAAATCAATTCAAAACAAGTAGGAAACCTAACTTTTAGACCACAGTAGGAAGTGGAGAAGCTTTGTATTAAACAGTATCTTCAAATAGAAGCCTATTCTGTCTCCCTGACGTTTTATGTTTCTTTCAAAACCTGAATGACCCACTAGTTCTTTTAATAAAGCCTAGATGATGATGATAGTGATGATATTACTATTATTATTAATACTCTCACACTGGGAGATTATCTCAGCCTATTCATATCAAATCTCTGTACAGTTTAGTTCCTGTACTATATCGAGGATTGTGATCTTACTCACTAACTCCTCTTGCAAGTATTTCTAATGACCAGGGGCCAGCATTTTCTCTTGCTGGAGCTGTGCTTTAACAGTTAAAATTCTAAAGAAAGCACGGTCAAGCAATGATAAAGTGATTTCATTATTTGGAGAAAGCTGAAGTGCTTCACAGAATAAAGCATAAATCCTGCAGGTATCTTAAGTGATGAGTGATCACACTGCAAAGGACCAGACAAACCAAGAAAGGATCTGCAGTCCCATTTATATTTAAAAAAACAAGTTCCAGCAAAAAAACAGAATAGTAGAAAAATAACTATCTATTCAGAGCTAGCCTTGACTGATGTATTTGATGTTTTTCATTTCAAGTTCTGCCTGATTTTTCATTTAACTCCTGTAGAAAGGACTAAGAAGACATTAACAAATGGGTTTATAGGAAGCTATATGACACTTATGAGTGAGATTCTGTCAAACAGAGGATATAAATAGAAGAAAATATATGGCAGTAGCAGATGCAGGTGAAAGGTTAAAGAATGCAGTGCAGAGGGGCCAGGTCTGAAGTAACTACTGGAATAACTAGAGTTAACCAATATAAGACAGTCTTCAATCTGAGGCCAAAGCTTATGGAAGGTCAACAGTTTTGGCACTGCATACTCTTTAAATAACTGCAACATATCACTAAAAAGAAAGGTTTTAGGAGCACCACATTACAGGAAAAATACTAACCGGATACAGGTTCACGTGTTATTGCAAACAGCAAAAATAAACACCACAACCAGCACATAAAAAGAAAAGCAAAACTTACAACATTTTGCAAGGATCAGTAAAGCGGACAAAGATAATGAAAGCATCACTACCTAAATATTTTGGAGGAAAGATGGATGCTGTAGAGGAAGTCATTGTTTGAAATATCATTCTACATGAAAATTCTATGCATTAGTTTTCAGCTGGACATGGGTATGTAATGAATAGTACAAAAAAAGTTTTATTATAAAAGAAGAAAAACTACATGCATTAGAGAACAGAATGTGAGAACAAGGAAAACTAACTGCATTTTTAGAGGCTGATGAGAGTTACCAAACTTAGACACAAGAGACAGAGCATGAAGAGCACACACAGAGAATGCAGTAGTATACAAAGAAAAAAAAGCCAGAGCAAAATAATATTTTGAATCCAGCACTCCATCGTGAGAAAGATCTGTTTATCTCTTTTGTGACTGAGAACAATTGCAAACTGCAATATTCTCACTGTCAGGATAGGTTAAAATTCAGACACAATGCCATTTTTTCCATTTTACCTATCCAAAGACGCTGAAAGAAGATAATAAGCTGCTTCACATACGTCTTTTTGTTCAAACACATACGTCTTTTTGTTCAAACAGATTACAAGGGGTTAAAAAAAAAAACAGATTGAAGAAAGCGAAAGTCAGGAAACAATGACCAGAACAAGTGGCATTTATTCTTAGCAGCTGCAGTGTTTTTTAAGAAGAAAATGTGTGAATGTCTCAGGTGCGAAATACCTCAGGGCTTAATCAGGCATTTTTATGGAAGTTAGGTATAAGGTGGCCTATGAATATACGTAATTGTGGTTTTGCTGTTGATTGAAGAATTGGGAGTTAATTTTTGTCTGGAGTATAACATATGGTGACATGGACTGTGTCTCTCCATGGCAGAAAACCTAGGCACAGGGGTGTCACTGTCACACACAGTTAGTCAGTCACTCTTTCGGAGAGTAAAGCCGTTGCTTGAGAGGAACCACAAACTGTAATTCCTCCCACGCGAAGGGGAGACAGGGTACTCTCATTCAGTTTACATATGTATCTGAAACAAAAGGACTCATACCTTAGGACAAAACTGATTATTAGTCAGCATTAGGAAAAGACTTCTCCCGTGGTTAACCTGTTCCATGGCATTGTGCCTTGCAAGTAATTTATGCTGTCCATGGAGACGCTTGGAAATTCCTATAGACAATAGATTGACCTAGGCTGTTCATAGGTTTGTTCCACTTCCCTAATTAGTATATAATATTTATAAAGATTCTGTAAAGATTTCTGAAATAACTTGGTTGTACCACAGGTTCAAACAGATTGGACATGACGAATTAGCACTTCAGGTGACCAGGATTCTTCATCCCCGTTCAGGGGTTGCTTTGTCACAGAGTCTTTTGGGCAGGAACTATAGGTCAATTCTCAACTGCCAATAAGACATTAGGGAAATCAGAAATATTTTTAAAATGTGCCATTAGTTGCCTAACTATGCAGATAAATATTTTAATCCTGTTAAATCTAGATAAAACATAAACGTTGAGCTTTTTGTGTCTCCATTTTCTACTAAATAAAATATTTTAATACTTCATAGTTGTGTCCAGTCACCCACAAAACAGTAAAAACACTATCTCAGGTTGTTTTAGTAAAATTACCAGAAAACTAAGTGAGAGATTAATTAATCAGTTATATATGGTTGCTCTCTCATTTGTAGATATTCATACCACATTTCTAGCACAATTACTACATACTGCAGAATAAAACCCCACTGACAGCATCTGGTGTCATTTCCTGCTTTGCTTCGAGTATAATCATCCTGGTGTGGGTTATTCATTAGAACATATAAACTTCTAATTTTCAATATTTTGCTTCTTTTTCTGTCCGTGGACCCAGAGAGACACATTCACTGAAATTCAAATTTGTTGAAAATATTCTTAATATTGATTAGAATTCAAAACTATGTTAAATATGTATTCTTGAATCTCTTCTAAAAACACAGATCTTCCTCAAAGAGTGAGGATGATAAAGCTTTCATATAAAAGACAGCAGTTACACTATAACTTCAAGTTAAAAGAGGAACAGAATATATAGCACAGGAGAATTTTATATATATATATATAAATATGTTGTTGTATTTACATAAACAATAGTAGTAATAGTTCTAAAAATTTCAATAAGAGCATTTTCTTTTCCTAGGAGATATGCTGGCTGGAGTTTAAGGACATACAATGGCTATGCAAAAGTGTTTGATCCAGAGGTCATTGAAGAAAAGAACATGAATGGTTTATGTTGGAAGTGACCTGTGGATATAATCTGCCTTGTTCAAGCAGATACAACTGCCCTGATCAAGCAGGACCACCTGGAACAGCTGATCCAGGACCATCTCAAATGGATGGAGATTCTCTGGGCAACCTGTACCAGTGCTTGGTCACCCTCACAGTAAGGTACTTCCTGAAGTTCAAAGGAAACTTCCCGTATTTCAGTTTGTGCCCATTTCCTCTGGTCCTGTCAATTTAAAGAGCCTGTTTCTATCCTCTTTGCATTCTTCCTTTAAGTATTTATATACATTAATAATTTTCTTGAAGAGCCTTCTCTTTCCAGGCTGAACTGTCCCCAGTCCTCTCAGCCTTTTCTCAAACGAGAGATGCTTCATGGTCCTAGTGGCTCTTTGCTGAACAATCTTCAGTGTGTCCATGTCTCTCTTGGACTGAGGAGCCCAAAACTCAGCCAGAACTCCAGGTGTGGCCTCACCAGTGCTGAGGAGACATGAACCATAGAATCATTACCATTGAAAAAGACCTCAAAGTCCAGCCATCAACTTGGCACCACCATGTTTACCACTAAACCATATCCCCAAGTGCCACACCCACACACATGTTGAACACTTCCAGGCATGGTGATTCTATCACTTCCCTGGGTGGTCTGTTCCAATGCCTGACCATTCTTCCAGTGTAAAAAATTTTTCTAATTTCCATTCTAAACCTCCTCTGGCATGACTTGAGGCTGTTTCCTCCTTGTCCTGTCAGTTGTTACTTGGAGTAGCAACAAAAACCCTGCCTCACCATGGGCACTTTTCAAGTGGTTGTAGAGAGACATAAGGTCTCCCCTGAGCCTCCTGTTCTCCAGTCTATACTACCTTAATTCTCTTGGCTGTTCCTCACAAGACTTGTGCTCCAGACCCTTCACCAGCTTCGTTGCCCTTGTCTGGACATTCTCAGGCACTCCAAAGTTTTTCTTGTAGTGAGGGGTCCAAAACTGAACACAGGATTTAAGATGAGGCTTCAGCAGTGCCTAGGACTGGGAGAGGGATATACAGTGAAGGATCACCTCCATAGACATGCTGGCAGTATTTCAATGCAGCACAGGATCCCATCTGCTCCATCCGCTGTCTTTGCTGCAAGGACACTTTGTCGGCTTATGTTCCATTTGGGATCCATCAGGATCCCCAGGTCCTTTTTGCCTAGCTGCTCTCCAACTGAGTGGTCCCCAGGATACAGTGGAGCATCAGCTTGTTTATCCCCAAGGGCAAGACGTTGCACTTCTCCTTGCTCAACCTCACCAAATTCTTGTTGGCCCATTTCTCTGGGCTGTTAAGATCCCTCTGGCTGACAACAGGATCATCTGGTATATCAGCCACTCCTTTGGGTTTTGTGTCAGCAGCAAATTTGCTGAGAGTAAATTCTGCCCCATCAGCCAGATTATTAATGAAGGTGTTTAACAGGACTTGACCCAGTAATGACCCAATATTTTACTGTCATTATTGGCTTCCAACTAGACTTGGTTTCACTGATCATTACTCTCTGGGCCTGGGCATTCAGTCAGTTTTCAACCCACATCACCGACTATTTGTCCAGCCCAACATTAACAGCTTGTCTACAGGGATCTTATGGATGACAGTGCCAAAGGCCTTACTGAAGGCATGTAGGCAATATCCTCTGCCTCATATCATCTACTAAGCCAGTCATTTATTGCAGAAGCTTATAAAGTTGGTCAGGTATTACTTCCCTATGGTGAAGCCATGATTCTGAGGATTGTCTCATCCTTTGCTCGTCCTTTATTTGCTTGGAAATGGTTTACAGGACTAGGTGCTCCATCACCTTCTCAGGGATTAAGGATCAAGGCGAGGCTGACTGGTTTATTGGAAAACAAAGCAGATCCACAAAGCTTGGATTATGCATGCAGATTGATTCATTGGTTTCAAATTGTTTAAATGTATTATGGCTCCAGAAATTTTTGGCCAAACACTCCATAGGCATCCCAAACACAGAGTAAAGTCATTAATTTTTTCATTGAGGTAGTGTCATGTGCCAGAGGTGGCTGGGAAGGAGTCAGATAATTAACTAAGCTCCTGCTGAAAATGTAGACCTTTCCTCCTTTCTTTTCCCCTTAAACAGGTTTCTTTTTTTCCTCTTCTCAGAGCCATTATTAACTTCTTAACTGTTATAAATTGTGGGGAGTCGACAACCTCGAAATTAATACATGGAAATGCAAAGAAAAGTGGGAAAAATGCTCTGTAAGGAATTTCTTTTAAAAAGTTTTCATGTTCCATAATGGAATATTATAACTATGCATGTGCAATCACAATTAAAACTTTGTGTTTTATTAAAATTAAATTTTGTTTAAGATATCTATTACTCATTTCCAGGCTAAATAGCAAACTTTCAAAATGTAGGGGAAGAAGGCCCCTTCAATTGGACTATGTGGCAGCTGCCATAACATGGCCTCTTTGATACCTACTTTGCAGGTTTTATAGCTATTTTATCGCTATTTCCTGGATATTCAGGTCTCTGACCCAGATCTCAGTAAGAAAAGAAGAGGTAATGACTGCACACCCTTAATGAAGTAGCTTTTTTAGTACAAGAGGTTTGCTTGCTCCACGGATAGCCACCATATCTGTTTGTTTTCCCTGTCTGACCTTATCTAATTGTTCCACTGGACTTTCTTGCAGGCCTGAGTTTCTTTCCACTCTAGAAGTTTGAAAAGGCACCTTATGGCAGGCATCAAAGCCCATCTGGGGAGAAAAATGAGAGGCTCCCAGACACCACACAGTAGCACTTATGCCAATTCCTTGTCCGAAGGGTGGAAAGAGCACCTGGTCTTCATTAGCATCACTACACTGGTTAAGGAATTACAGGTTTAAAAGTATATAGCTAAAATCTGACAAAACACCTTTTATAGCAACATTAGATCTGTCTAGTGAAGGACACTACCACCTCAGGTATGTTTTATCCTGCCTTGAAAGCCTTAGCAAGCAGTGTCCTGTAAATTTGAAATCAGAATTATCATTTACTGGGAAGAATTACTTAACAAATTATATGTAATTTCTCTGAAATTACCTTAATTGATGGTGAAAACATGGCTAAACTCTGTTCTCTATCACCTTCCCTTTTATCTTTTTGCAAATATGATTCCACACAATCAAACTGGCACAACTAGTCATCATAAACATCTGGAGCTAGTTCTCTGCTTAGTAAATTTGGAACTGGACATGTACCATAGATTATGCTTTCTGGACTGCTGCATCAAAAATTATTTAGTTCATTCTCTGTCATCACTCATTTTTCCCTCCCACTCAAGGCAGCTGTGTTTGGATATGAGATATTGGTTTAGTCTCTTATACAGAACAGAAACAGCAGAGGAGATTGGTTCTGTTTGGAATTGTCCAAATATGGTGAGCATTTGGAGCAAGACCTTGAGTTTTATCTTAATTTAACACCTCAAGGAGGCAGAAAACACTTAAAGATCTTGCTTAACTAACTTCTTGCTGGGTAAGATGCAGGTTTGTAAATATATACAAATTTCCATTTTTTATTATTCGTATTATCAACTTCAGACAAGGTGTCCATTTATTTATGCTAGGAAGATAAACTGTTCAGAAGCAGACCTTAATATGGAAAAGGGAAATGCCAACTATTTCACTACATAGCTGCACTGAAAAATCTTATTCATCACTGTGCTGGTTTGAAAGCAAAACTAGTGAAAGACTCTAAGTCAGAAGCACAATTTAAGAGGAAAAACTAAAATAAATGCAATAGTACAAAAAGAAACCACTGACAGAGTCAGGATACAACCTGACACCCTGTCAGTCAGGGTGTTGGTAGCAGTCCAATAAAATGGTGGCTGCAGTCCTTCAGAGTTCTGCTGAAGATGGTTCTGTCGAAGATGGTTCTGTCGAAGCAGTGATCCTGTAGAAAAGGTCTGGTCTTCACCTGAAGGTCCAGTGGTAGCTCTTGTCCTCTGGGAATCCAGTAGGTAAGGGCTAACTCTGGTGTTCGAAATCTTAGCTTATATCCAGGATGGGATGCTTGGTTCCTCCCTCCGGGCAGAGCATCTCACAATGGGAGGATGTAATTTTATCAGTCACGTGGTGAGACTAGACGGCCCATTAACAGGAGATATTCCCCAGAGGGAGAAGAGATAAAGAACCCTGCCCCACCTGGTTTCAACAGCTGGCCCATTAACAGAAGATAGTCCAGAGAGAGGAGGCAAGAGACACAGCCCCACCTGGTTTCAACAGCTCATGAAGATGGTAATAGAATACACTGCAACCCAGGACAATGAGAAACAAATTTTGTCAGATACACAAAATTAATTTCTGTGTCACAGGTTGTCTTAGGACATGTTAGATTTCTTTCTGAAGCAAGGATATAATAATTCTTCGGGTTTTTGTTTGGGTTTTTTTTTTTTTTGCTTCACTCTCTTCTCCTTATCTCTGTGTCATTTAGACAATTTTAAACCCATTTTCCTGTAATATCACTAATTAATATAAATCTAAGTCTCTAGTAGCAGCCTTCCAAAGACCTGCAATGGTGGTTGCAGCTTTCTTCCTTCAGGTAGATTTTTTCTGTTCTGAAGAGACACCTTCACTTTCTTTCTGTCTTTCTATCCTGGTTTGTTGTTGTTGGGATTTTTTTCTTCTGTTTTGTTTTTTTGTTGTTGTCATTGATGGGGTTTTTTGTTTGTTTGTTTGTTTGTTAGGTTATGGGAAATACAGATGGTGTTAAAACTGGATGTCAATGAGTAGATCTTCAGATATTACTGAGATAATGAATACTGGTACATCCAGGCATTTCCTTACTCATCTAGTATATCAGTTTTGGATCCACCTTTTCATCAGGAGTTTGTCTATTCAGAAAGTTCTATCAGAAACTTCAAGGAATACCGTCACAAAGCAGTTAAACTATGGAAAAGCAGCTAGGACTAAAATTGATGTTATTATTCAAAATTTATTTTAAAATTCTAATATTTAATTTAAAGTTTAAAAGAAAACTTCTTAGATTGCCCTTGGGAAAGTATACTGAACTCCCTCTAAGCAATTTTATTTATAGAGTTTCCTTTTTCCAGTATGAGATGCAACTGGTGGGCCATAAATCAGTTTTGAATTTCTTTAATGAAAACATTCCTTTCTCATTTAATGCTTCCCATGCAGGATCATATTCTCTTCAGTGTAACAAGAATGCGTGATTGCTGAATTCAAACACACAGACTCCTAAACTACTATAATCACAACATACCTGCTCCGCAAATGTTTTCAGCAGTTTATTACCAATTCAAACATATTTTTTAAATGTAACCTCATTGTGCAGTGACTGTCCAGCTTTAAAGTAAATAATATTTTGTACATCTCAGTACCACAGTTTGTATGACAAACTTTATATACGTATGTCGTTAACAAAAGATTTCTCTTATCTTTTTAAATTAAATTTTCAGCTTCTTTACTGAAATAATAAGAATTTCTTCTTTATGCAGCAACAGAGCTGCAAAGCTTGCAGTGTGCTGATCTGCAGCATTTGGATAGTCTTTCTTTTCGGAGTGTACATGAGTCCTGTTTCTTTGAGCAGGTGGTAGAAGAGAGGCAGTGAAAAGGGATCCAGTTGCATATACAAAACATCTTTCATCAAAAGGCCTTTGTTAACCAGTTAGACTTTGTTGGATGTAGTTCAGGTTCAGTGACCCCTTTCCTACTACATATTGAACCTTTCAGCTGAGAAACCTCTCATTCAAGGCTGTTATTAGAGACAGTATGGTGTATAGAGGAAAGGCTCAGTAGGACAGGAGTGTTGTAAAGGGTTCATTACATCCCTATTGTTCCGGGCACAGCTATCATATAGCAATTTTTGCTCCTTTCATGGAAAATTTCACTCTGTATTCTTGCATCCCAAGACCCACTAATAGGCAAGACATTAGCACCTTTCCCCACTGACGTGCAGTTGTGACTGGACCAGATGTTGTACAGCTCCACTTGCTCCCTTCTTACTAATTCTCTGCTCTAGAGCCAAATCCTAAGAACAGTTTCCTACTAGTCCAGCCTACCAAACCAAACACCCCAAATACCATATACCCTGACTTATTTCCTGGCAGCACATTTCAGTCCCTCTGCACATATCTCAAACACACCCCTCAAAAGAAGCCCTAGAAGAATGACTAAGAACTGTACAGCAATCTTTTAAAAGTTTGTGTCAAAGAAACGGAGCAATTCATTTTTTTTGACATATACAGCTTTGTCTCCCCAGTAAACTTATACATCTGCAACATCCTTTCTGATCATTGCAGCTGCTTCTAACTCTGATATTCATGGTCATTTAAATTTGTTTTCCTTAAGTGAAAAGGTAATGAGATAATTTTAGTTTTCCTCTTTATGCTGCAATTATTTTAAATGGCGGATAAGTAACAGGCATTTTAAAGCACCAGATATCTTTTTCACCCAAAATTGAAACTAGAGAACAAATATCTCTTAACTACAAATACATGTAAAATCTGAGTGGAAGAGAGCACAAGTTTAGGGCCTGATTCAGGGGAATAGCTGGTAGCTCAGATGTCTGCTTTGAGAGGTCATAGCTGTCCTAGCAGGCTAGCACAAATCCCAATCCAGTATTTCTGCCTGCTCCTTCCCATGCAGTAGGGTAGAGATGAAAACAGTTATATGCCTCCAGGGTACTGGAGATTCAAAAGGATTTTGACGTACAAATAGGCTAAAGGATAACAACTGAGGTTATGACAGGGTGATCATGGAAGTTGAAAACGGACTCAAATTCACTGAAAACTAGGCATCCTTAATTTTTTTCCCTTGCATACCTTAATTACTGTTCTTTAGAATTCACACTCCATTCTTACCAGCATTCTTTAATGATTCTAGTCTAATCATGATTGACCTTCTCCCAAATTCTCTAAAAATACCATGATGTTGCAGTTTGTAATAAACTTGGACAAAAACACATTTAGGTGATATCAGAAGAGTTAGTTTCAGCTACAGTGCAATAAACATGATTTCTGAGTGAATTCACTATTAAATATGAATTTTATGCCATTAAAATGAAAAAAAAAATGGTAAAAGCAGGCCAGTAAGAAGAAAGTAAAAGACTTCGGGGATATTTTTTAGGAGAAAGAAAAGAATCCCCACAATATTTATGTCTGAATAAATTCTGGACACTGAAATATACTTCTATGCAACAATTTCAAATAATAAAATTATCTTTTTTATAAAGTAAGTGTGAAGTTGTTGGAGGTTTTATTGATTTACATAGTGTGGAAGTGAATGCATTGCTTAAACAGACCATAAAATACTCATTCTCAAAAGTTATCCTGAAACTGAGTGTATTGTGACCCATTCTGAGCACTAATTGGTCAAATATTGCAGTACAACAGGGAACAGGCACTCATGAACTCATAATACAGTTTTCTTCCCAAGGTTCTGCCCTTAAAACAACTTGAGTTTTTTGCCAGTCTGGAGCACTGCTATCATTCTACACAGCTTTCTGTTCCCATTTAATGGGAAATTATACCAGTTCCTTCTTAATTAAAGATTCTAGCTTGTTTTTCCTAAGATAGCTATTGGTTTGAAAGATCATAATTGCTTTGGAGAACCCTTGAAGTGTTCTCAGTCCCTTTAACCATTCATTTGAAGCACAGGAACCTCTGCCTTCCTAGCAAGCAACAGAAATTTAATCATCTTCATTGAGTTTCTGTTTGCTGCTAATTGAGTGTCATTATTCCCCAGCCTTTTATTTGAATGCACCATATAGGTACAATATGTGTTCATGTATCCCAGCAACTGCAACAACCCATTTATGCTGATACAGGAATTCATCTACTCCAAAACAGGCATGGGAATGAATCTGAATATTTGTCAAAGATCCAGCTAACCAAAGTCAAAAAAATAATCAGGCTCTATGCAGAGTTCTCCCAACCAGGTACCTTGTCCATCCTTTCTCTTACTTTCTCCATACAGTGGTAACTCATTTTTATCAGCATTAAGATGCCCCTTCTTCAAGTCACAAAGTTTTGATACAGAAAATAGCAGGGACGATGTTTCCCTTCAAAGAGAATGCCTGTTTCCAATAGTCCCTGTCACATTAAGACAGACTTGGATGACAGTAAAAAAAAATCAAGCTTGATTTTGTTGTGCTTGAATTATAATGTCATAACAATTCCTATCAAAATGCAAGCATTTACACAGAAGACTTCAATCTGTTCACTAGATCTTGTTGTTATGCAGACACATGAAGAGCATACACATGAATATGTGTATTCAAGCATATGTATTTTTATTTTGTATGCAGTTACATATATATATATATATATTTTTAAATCTCATCCCACATAAAGACACCAATGCATAGATTTGGTACTCTGAAGCTATGAGTTATTATCCTCTTGTTTTGTAGCAAAAGGAAGTGAAGACAACATCCACACACACCCCCCCCATCTTACACTTAAGCATTCACCCCACTCTTCCATGATTCCAATATTGACTTAATAACTAGCCTTGAGATTAGCTGATCTCGGGCTAACGTTTTGGCAAGTGTTTTCATACTCTAGCTGAGTCAGGAAGATTTTCCAGGTAACTTTCACACAAAATAAAACTATCCGGAGATGCTCAGGCAGGGTAGTAATTTTCTCTAACACTACAAGAGTTCATGTCAGGGTTATCTCCTGTCTCTTCCACAGACCCCAGCTCATGTGTGCCGGTTCAAAATTCTCAGTGTCCTGACAAGTTTCTCTTCAACTAAGGAACTCAGGATGAAAATCTCTCTAGAATTTGTCAGCCACAAAGGCAGTCAAGCCAAGCGCCCTGCCTTTTGCATAGTTTCTGGCTGGCTTTGTGGCGCTTGAAGCAAGGAAGCAGGATCTGCAGACTAGTCACAGATATATTTAGCCACCTTCCACAGACTTCACATGTTGCCATTTGGCATTTTTTTCTTGACACAAGCCAAGTGCAAAGTATAAGAAAAACCACATGCCAAGCTGTTATGCACCTCCAGCATGACAATAGTCTAATTGCACTGTGGTCTGCCTTAAAGAGTTTAATGCTAAATGCTGGAAATATTTTCTTCAGTATGTGGTTTGGAGCAAGGAAGAGGATAGAATGGAATATACCGTGTGAAAGACAATTAAATAACAAGACATGATAAATCATGCGTTGTTATTATAGTAGTTATTACACCTTATGTGTTATGGCTTACCAGCCTAAAATACGACGCTTTCTTAGAAGTGTCCTGGTTCTGTATGTTTCTTTGATTTTATTTAGTACATGTAGTGTAAAATTTGTGACGCATTCACTTTCAATATTTCTCAAAATATTAACCTGTACCTGTTGAGATGAGGTGTGGCAGACATTTACAATCTCCTTCCTCTCACAGACACATTCCTAAGTTGAGCTGAAAGGCTTTTGTTCTTCTCCACTCCTCTTCACCTACAGCACCCTGAGCTGAGAGGTACTCTGTTATTCACTGCCTTGGAGTGGTGACTCTCACTCTTCAAGAAGTCAAAACAACAGATGATCTGCCTTTGGCCTCTTAGGTGGATTAGTTTCTGTCTTCTTTTTCTGCCTCAGCTTTCACAAGTGTAAGATGGAAAGGATGTTATTTTAAGGTCCATAGGTCTAAGTTAATATGTGTCACTCCAGTAACTGGCCTTAGACATATATCTGCAGCTGCTTTGGACCTCATTGTCTCCCAGCTGCTTCGGAACTCATTGTCTCCCAGCTGCTTCATGCATTCTCATCCACACACAAACCACTCTCTCCGTTAGCTGGTTCACACTGGTGGAACTTACTAATACCCAGCTCAGAACCTGAGTCTCTGAAGTAGCTGACTTGAACCTATTGTCCAGAAGATAGCCCTCAGACCTTCTCTTCTCAGCTGTACCCAGTGCAGGCCACCCCAATTCATGGCTCCCAAACCTCTTACCCTATTTACCACTAATGCCTCCCGCTGCTGGCACCATGTGCACACCCCTGTGACCCATGGTGACTCTATGACCCATAACTGGCACCGAGCCTCCACACAAGAATACTCACAGACATACCCCATTCAAGCAGGAAACAGAAATGGTGATCAGTGAGTAGGCCAGACAGAGCTGAACATCCCCTGCTCATACACTTCCCCTTGCAGTAAAATACTGGACCTATAGGAAAAACATGGGAGACAGGGGCCACACTATCTAGAGCAAGGTTTCTGCTTTTCCTAGGACTATACACCAAGATGTATTTTTCCTCCTGCCATAAAAATCGTTTCTCATCACCTCTTGTGTCATGAACTGGGACTTTAGAGCAAGATCAAAGAGTTCAAATTCATTTCTAGATAGAGGAAAACTGAAAAATGCATCATTAGTTTTTCTAGTAAATGTGCGTGATCTAGTTTGGTTTTGTCCCTCTGTTTACTTTTAAGATCTGGTGGATGAACTGATAATGGTGGGAAATTTTCACTTAATGACAGAGGCATGATGTCCTAAACAAGAAATAGACAAGAAAGTCATATCATGTTAACACATGAAAATAAAAACATATTCCATTGTTCATCATTTTTTGTGAGACTGTGTTTGGATGAAAGAGAGCATGTAAGTACAGCATGAGAGTAGAGACATTTTTTAGCTGTTTTCATCAATTTTTGTCAGACTGTGTTCGGATGAAAGAGAGTATGTAAGTACAGCGTGAGAGTAGGGACACTTCTTAGCTGTTTTCAGTCTAGGGCATTATATCTGTTTTACTGTGCTGGTTACAAAATGGTTACATCTGGGAAACATATTTCAGAGCTGTAATTCTGCACTTCTCTACCAGTGTCTGTCTGCGGCTGACAACACAGACGAAAGGACAAATCCTATCATCTGCCTAGCACATTATCACCTTACTACACACATAGGTCCACTAATTTTAGACTATTCATTGACTATGATTTGACAATGATCAAAAGAAGGAAGTGTCACAAAAAGCAGAGCAGAATAAAGTAGCCAGATTTACAATTTTTTTAGTGACGAAGTTGATTGAGAAGTAGACCGATCAAAAGCTGAAAGTTGATGGGAAAAAAATTAGATGTGTCCCTTTACACAAATATTTTTACACAGGTTTGTAGTTAGATATTTTGCAGTATCACTTTTTTTTTTTTTAATGAAAAGCCAAGCACAAATGAATAGCCCTTTTGTGGAAAAACACCTATTGTTTTTTTGTCTTAATTTGTTTATATTTTAAATACCACTGACTCAGGAAGTCTGACAAATCCTGTTTCTCAGAAGAAGAGAGAAAAACATTGTTGACTGACAGTTTTTTGGGAGGATAAATATTGGTGCAAATCATCCCACCCTTTTTGCTAAACATTTTCTTCAGAGGCAGCTGGGCAACTGAATGATTCCTTATCCAATTTAATAATTTTAATGTTATTCTAAGTAAAGTTCCCATTGTGCAAATATTTTGCAATTCTTCTTGTTCATATCTGGGATCTTGTCTGTTGTAGGCTAGGACGAAAAAAGGCTGGTCATGTCAGAGTTGTATGGATAGCTCATTTTTTCTATAAAGTTAAAAAACTAGAAGGCAAAATGGCAAGTGCAATAACTTTTTCCCACAACTACATCTCGCACACTAACAAAACTGCTTTACAAAATTGATCAAAACCATGGTTTGCTTCTTGTCAAAATACTGTAAGTGAATGATACGTGACCACTCTGTGGAAGTAAACCTATCAAAACTGAAAAGTGGAAAGAGGGACTGAGAGTATCTTAGCATGAACAAAAAACCCAAAAAACCCCATTAAAAAAACCAACTAAACAAAACAAAACAAAAAACCAAAGCAAAAACCCCTGCTATGGAAAAGAAAACATGTATGCTCATAAAGGAAAGCATGAGTAATTCAATGGAGCTGCTGTTCAACAACAGTCTGTCCAGCTGAAAATATTACTTCTGTAAGGTAGCCAAGGTGAATATCAGCTTAGGTTATCTGGTGCGGAAGTGCCAGAGATGTGGGTGAGATCTTCACAGGAAGACTTAGCAGACATGTACTTGGCTGTGAGGTCCGCCTTCAAGTTTTCATTAGTCAATTATACTGTCACCTCTTTTTGCTTCTTACCCTTCTTCCTGAGTTCTTTGCACACTTCCTGTGGCTCATCTTACCTTCTCATTCACCCTTATTGAAGAGGTATTCTTGGGAGAACTTTCTCTACAACCCATAAAACACAAAATATAAGACATTTTAAACTAGAATGACTCTTCCATAACTTCATTGTGTTTTCAGGAATGAATCAGCTCTTTCATCAACCGTCCACAGAATTTATCTCCTCCATTTGAACTTGCTGGACATAAAAAGCCATAAAGTTACTTTCTTTGGAAAAGAAGGAAGACAAAGTTTTTTGTCCAAGCAGAAACCTGGGTTCAGTCATGCTTCTGCTAGTCTCAGTCTGGAGTAGCTCTTTAGCAGTACCAAGGCACCTGAGTAATAATGGCATAAGATCTTACTAAGCCATTAGGCTCATAACATTTTCAAAAAGATGCTGTTACCAAACACCAACAGTGTTACAGCACCTCTAATAGCGAACTATGATCCCACAGTAATGGCCCAGTTCTTTCCTGCTCTTCAATAGACACTTAAACTTTGAGTGATGGGAACCTGGACTTCACATTGTTCCCAGACATTTGGATACACTGTGTGCAAAGGATATATTTCCAGACAATGCTGCTAAGCTTCAGGGAAAGCATTTTCTTATTTCCACATTTATTAGTTGAGCAAAATCAACTCTTTACTGCATGGTCATCCACCTGGGATTGCTGCCATATGAAAGGAGGGGATCTTAGTAGACAAGGAATTAGAGCACTAATAGAAAAGTTAATAAAAGCTCATTATAGCTGCAGCCTGGTCAGCAGTCTTGGCATTCAATTATTCCCTAAGAGAGACTGATGTGTAAAGAACATTTCCTGCTTTCTTATGCACTCTCTCCCTCTCCTAGTAAAGAAAATGAATCTTTCTTTAATTAATTTAGTGCAGGCCTACAGTGTTCAACATCGGAAATAGTGTATTACCTACATTTTTATAAAGAATTTATAGTTCTACTCAAAAATATCTTTCAAAGGAAACTACTAGAAGGTGACCTGACTCATAAAGTCTTTAAAAGGAGTGAGGGAGTGTGACAAAGAAGAAACATTTTTCATAGCCAGCAGGATACCTAGCCATTGCGATGGTTGCTGGAAGAGTCTATCACTGGAAGGGTTTTTGCAACATCTTCAACAGTATTCATATCAAAAAGTTATAAGGAAAGCCCATTAATGCTGAAATTTCGTAATCATCTTGCCTTGTCAGGTTAATATTTCACAGCATTATCATTTACTTATAGTTCCTATTCTGTGAGATTTTTTAAAAAATCATGTCATTTTTTCTTCAACGGTACCTTCTGAGATGATCTGTTTTCATGTTCAGCACTCAGTCTCTAGGAGGAGGAGGACTTTCTTCTCCTGTAACTGCTACCCAGTTCTTTTTTCCTACTATGTCCCAAAGAACTATTGCTAATGGTATTTTTTCTTGGCTCTTGATGTTTTGTACAAATGCTAATAATCTAATGCCACAGTGACAGCAGGGTGACAGAGCAGTTAGGTGCTCAAGGTGATTGAAGGAGCCAGTGACATAGCTTGTATTAGAAGATATGTTCAGCTGACTATGAGACTGATGTGGTTTGCATAAAATGTGGTTTTTCATAAAACCACGTTTCTCCTTCCCCATTTGCTTGATGTTTGAGTCACAAGCATGTATACATGAAAAAAAAATACAAGAGTGTAGACAGACCTCTTCTGGAAGGGAAATTCTCTGTCTTTGTTCCTGTTAATATGGCACTGGTCACTTATGGGAATTACAATGAAGGCAAGATTTAAAGTAAAACTCAAGCTGCACACAGACTGTTGGAACCATGTTTTCCCTTGTATCGTACAATTTTATTAATCCTTGTTTCTTTATAGAGGGTATACTTCTTAATTTTCTTTCCTGTTTCCCAACATTTTCCTAAAAAGAGCCTGTTTTGTGGAATTGTTTTGTGGAAATGACTATAAATTGATAGAAGTTTGTTTTGATGGCTTTTTCTGAGAAATTGAAAGAAAGAGAATAGAAACATCAAAACAAGAAGTCTTCAAGTAGCTCAATCAAATAACAAGGTCTACTCAAAAATCAGTAATTTATCTAGGGCCTAGAGAGAGCCCTAGATAAAGGGCTAGATACAGCTTTCAACGCTGTAAGAGTGCATTGGGGCATACAGTACAGCATCTGTTACACCTGTGCATCCATATCCATCAGATAAAATGTTTAAACCTGCCCTAGTCGTTCTATATAATAAAAAAAAATTTGTTTTAATAGAACCATCTCAGAGAATCAGCTGCTTGGAAAATAAATGCTTCTGCATTCATGAACCAGCAGGAGATCATTGACCTATTCCAGTCCACGGGCACTGGATCTTAATTATCAATAATTTTAAAATGTTCAGTGAAATGAATGTTTATTTTAAAAATATTTTGCTAGAAATGAAGGTTTTATTAACAAATTTTATGATCAGTACACCCCTACAGTATGTCTTTAATATTCTCTTTTCATGTAATGAGGCTATAGAGGCAAAACCACAAGTTAGTGATACCAGGACATGGAAGAAATCACTTGCTCTCTCCAACAGCTACTTTTTGTGACTTTCCAGAATTTATCATCATATTATGTCTTGTCACCTTAGAAACTATTATATAGGTAAATCTCTTTACTAACTCTATTTGTACAAAGGACCACATTTTAAGGCTAGTGTGCTGTTCTTAACTGAGTCAGACTCAAGATTGCTTTGTAGGTTTGTGGTGATAACTATTTCCTGTTTTTATTTCACTCCCTCAGAAACAGAACACAGCAAATACTTCTACGTACATTTTCAATAATAAAAACCTCAATTTACAGTAATAGCTTGGAAAAGAGGAATAATTAGCTAATACCAGTAAATGAAATATTAACATTTTATTGGTCAAGATTCTTCCTGCCCTTAAAAAAAAAAAGTAGAATGTTAATAGCACTTACATTTCTAAATATGATCCAACACTCACAAAATTTTTTCCATGTTATCTCTCAGTTTAAAAAAAAGGCAAAACTTAAAAAGCACAGCCTCTGGATACCTCTCAACAAGCACCATAGACTAAGGTAGTTGGCAGTTATAATTGAGAATTTCTAAAAAGGAACATTGAGAAAGAACCAATTTTAGCGGAAGCTCCCTTGAGTCACCAAGCTGTGTTAACAAGCCAAACAAATTCAACACATGGAAAATAATCATGTTAGAATAGAAAATGTGACTCAATGCTCCAAAATTAGGAAATTGCCGCATCTACTTACTACAGTCTTCTGTGAGAAAGATGTACACATGGTCTTCTGCCAGGAGACCCTGAAAGAGTGGGTCAACTTACATATCCTTCATGCATACCTGGAAACTTCTATGCTTGGCTAACCCTGAGCTTTTTCAGAAAATGTGCATCTTTAAAGAGAACTAGATGACTGAAACATCATCAGTCATCTTTTAATTCTGTTCATGTAGTGTCTGTTACCCCCCCAAGTACATAAACTGTCCATCTCACATAAACTCTGAGATTAAATCTTTGATATATGTTTTAGGATTATTCTGAGCACAGAAAGGACATCTTGGAGCAAGTCCAGAGAAGTACTGGCAAGTTTATTAGAAAGATGGAGCACCTCTCCTATGAGGAAAGGCTTAGGGAATTGGGGTTTTTCACCCTAGAAAAGAGAAGGCTTCAGGGTGACCTAATTGCAGCCCTCCAGCACCTGAAGGTAATCTACAAGAGAGATGGAGAGAGACCTTTTACAAGAGCATGTAGTGACAGGACAAGGGGGAATGTCT
The DNA here is from genome assembly GCA_013398955.1 of Callaeas wilsoni. Classification (NCBI taxonomy): domain Eukaryota; kingdom Metazoa; phylum Chordata; class Aves; order Passeriformes; family Callaeidae; genus Callaeas; species Callaeas wilsoni. Next base: position 119,423 of record VWPU01011388.1, read on the forward strand.
CCAAACTGAAAGAGAGTAGGTTTAAATCAAATACTAGAAAAAAAGTCTTTATTGTGACAGTGGTGAAGAACAAGATGCCCAGAGAAGTTGTAGATGCCCTATCCCTGGAGTGTTCAAGACCCGGTTGGATGGGGTTCTGATAAACCTGGTTTAGTGAAGGGTGTCCCTGCCCATGGCAATGGGGTTGGAACTAGATGACCTTTAAAGTCCCTTCCAACTCAAACCATTCTATGATTGTATGATTGGTAAAGCTAAAATCTCATGTAAAAACTGCATTAAAGTTTATATGAGTCAACTCTAATGTATCCTCTAGCTCTCTAGTATAACCACTACACATTTACTTTATACCTAATTAAAGGGTTTTAAGAAAAGATAGCTATGATTGTCCACACGTCAAGGGCTGGGCCCTGTTCTGGGTCCCTCACTACAAGAAAGACATTGAGGATTGTGTCCAGAGAAGGTCAACAAAGCTGGTGAAACGTCTGGATTTCCATGAGAAGCAGCTGAGGGAGCTGGGGTTGTTTAGCCTGGAGAAAAGGAGGGTCAGGGGAGACCTTATCACTCCCTACAACTACTGGAAAGGATGTTGTGGCAAGGTGGGGATCAATCTCTTCTCCTAAGTAACGAAACAGAACAAGACTGAATGATCTCAAGTTGTACCAGAAAAAGTTTTGATTGGATGTTAGGAAACATTTCTTCATGGAAAGCAGTCAGGCACTGAAAAGGGCAATCCAGGAAAGTGGTTGTTTCATTCTCCCTGGCAATACTAAAAGAAGGGTAGAAGAGGCACTAGTTGTGGACTTACCATTGTCAGGTTTATGGTTGGACGTGATGACATCACAAGTCTTTTCCAATCTAAATTGTTCAATGAACAATGACTGGATTATATGGACCTTTCTACTTAGTCTAGACTTTAGCAGGTTTTGCAGTCAACACGACTGTATCACTATAACAAAAGATTTTTATGCTGCCTTGAAATTTTGAGAAAACAGATCCTACTTGCCTCCCTCAGGCATCATCATAGGAATACATGTGTACAATTCACAGAAGTCACATCTAAAGAAATTTTTCACTGGGTTTTTAGAGCCCTACCAAGTACCACACTGCCAATCCTCTTTAATTAATAAGAATACTGCTTTTCTACCTGTGAGTTCACATAAAGATAGTCTTTTGATTTTAATCCCACTTGTTGAATAAATTGAAATGCTTTGAATTATTGTCCATGCGTCCATAGTATAGGTCTTTGAACTACAAATTTTCCCTCAATACCTTTGAAAATCATGTTTTAGTATACAATTCTAAGCAATACCATAAATGCCAATGAAAAACTCTGGGAAGTAGGCCTAACCTTTCTGCAAATACTTAGCAACACTGTCCTTGTTTTATTTCTTCTTGTGTGAATCATGGCCTTATCTTTAAATGCTCTGCCTTTTGTCACTCTAGGCCTCAGTCACTACTCTTGTCGCTGTAATTTTGTCAGAGAATTATCCAGGCAGTGCAGAATGGGCAGGAATACTCAGCACAGCAGTGTAATCTTTCACATTATCCTAATACTGTCTGGCTTGGCTGTATTAAAGTACATAGCTCTAAGAGAGGCAGCACTGGAAATGTAATTTGCAAAGACTTATTGGAAGGCAGAGAGCCCCTAACGAGATGAGTAATTTAGAAGTCATGATACCAATCCTATTTCTCCCAGTAGACCCTTTGGCAGCTTACTGGTTTCTCTCTTTCTCTCCACCTCACACCCTCTACTTTTCCGTGTTCGAAGGGTTAACAGAAAATCAGACTGAAGTGGCATGTATTACCATGTCTTCTGCATGACTGATACTGCAATCGATCTGCAGCGGTTCATTTTCTCTCTGGAATCTCTGCCTACTGAGAACAAATACAAACACATGTGGAACCAATAGGAAGCAGACCAAGGGGTTTAAGAGCATGTACCAACCTATGTCAGAAAGTTCTCACTTAACAGATGGGGCAATTAATAAAACAGTCAAGTGGTATGACTGCGTCAAGGTGCCTTTAAGTGCTAACAATCCTCTTTTGTCTTACTACTGTAGAGTGCAGATGGATTCCAACTGAGAATAAGCAGTGCATTGTGCCTGTGTTTGCCATCGTACAGTGTCACAGTATTTATAGGGTGCCAGGTGTCCAATGCCTATTATTTTAGTACAAATAGGAAACTGGTTCCCTTCCTTCTAATTCCCCCCTGCTCTAGTATTTCAAGTGATGAAGTGATCACTAATCAGGGTAAAATTAAACTTTACAAGTAAATCAGCCTTTTTATCAATTTATAAAAGAAGGATTTGCCATAAAGTAAAGCTAACATAATGCTGCCTCAGTTAACATGCCTCTTTACTGTACTAATCCTACACAAGAAAATGCCTTGTAGGGCAATGCAAACCTCGCATTATGCCTCATGACATCATATGCACATTGTCAGAATTAGATCATCATTTTCTCCTCTGAAGAATGAAATGCAAAATTGTCTATTTCCTATTTAAGACTTTCAGGGACTTTTTACCAAGACTGCTAATCTGAGTGTCTCCACAAATTCAGCTGTACTCCTCTGCATCTATGTCTCACATTCATTCCCCATTTCTTCTCTTCCTTTTCCCTTTTTCTTTCCCATTATCTTTTTCTCAAAATTGTGTATCATAGCTGGCACAGAACAACTCTCATTCTTGGAAAGGGCTGTTCTCAGTTAACCACAGACAATTTTAGTGTCCTTTGAGATGAAAATGCTGTACAACACTTCTAGACTCAAAAGAAAGTATAATAAATGTTGATCTGTATTTTACATACATCATCAAACCTTACTTCTCAGTCCAGGACAGAAATAGAGCAGTGAAGGTGAGATTGTTTCCTAAGGATCAATGACTTAAACCTTGGAATCATCATATGCTGCCCAGCTGACAGCTCTTGTGCTAGCACTGCACTAGAGAAGGGCATACCGCGAGAAACTTGATGCACAGGCAGCCTGATGATATGTTGAATTTTACTTTCTCCTTTTCTTAAACCATTAAAAGGAGGAGTGAAGTCTAGCAAAAAGACACCATTACAAGATGTTGGAGTGTTTTAGTTCTACTGTTGTAAGGAATAAGTGTTTGATTATATTCCCTTCACATTACTGCTTTGTCATAACATACTACATAACTAATAATTTGCTTATCCAACGAGTTGTGCATTATTAGTTTTAATATTGCTATTGCTCTAATGCTTTGTACCTCAAGTACTCATCAAAATAAAAATGGAAGACTGATTTAAATCTCAGAGCAGACAAGAAAGAGTGTCCCTTTATCAGCATCAGAAATATTCTCTTGATGGTAAAAAGGGAGGAAAAAATATGTTGATTTTGATCTTTATTTCTCCTTTATTTTGCGCATAACAATGGCATTGCCTCAAACTATTTTTCACTCTGGTGACTGAGGTTTGCAGGATCAAGTCCTGGCTATTATAAATGTAATGAGCTTGTCAACTCACCAAAAATGAATGGAGTCACCCCCACCCATTTGTGAAATCATTAAATTAGATGTCACTCACAGAGAAATCTCTTACTATGACTGATGGTGACTACATGCAATTTCCCCAATGATATTTGTTCCAATTTAAAACAGAATCTGAGGCTGGTTTTTCTTTCACTATTCTGTGTTCACTCAGCTTATACACCAGATAACCAGTTCACTATAAGGGGAATATTTTTACTCAAGACAAGACTTTTAATTAAGGCTGGAGAGCATTGTAGGAAACCTGTGTTTGTTCAAAATTAAACAAAATAGCTGTAAAATCAAAGACCGACAAACTAATTGCAAACTTTCATAAGCTTGAATCTGAAGAAAAGGGGAGCTTCAGCCAGCCCTAACCAAACTGAGTCCTACAACTCCACAAGTGCAAGTCAGTCCTTTAGACAGCAAGCTTCACAGGCATCTCCCAAGCTATTGTAAACTTACCTGAGTGGACTGAGAGAGTAACATGTTGCCACGCCCACCTACACCTTTGTGTTGGGCTGCAGAGCATGTAGACAAATAGAGGTAGATTTACTGCCATGTCTTCAATATGACATCCTTGATCAAACATCCACTAGCCGCTTGCAGTATAAAGGACTAACAATGCTAGCGGAAGGAAGAAAATGTTAAATTTCCGTAGTAAGAATTACACCATCCTTTCGTCCTGTGGAATCTTTATTGTCTTTTTCATGACTGAGGTCTGGCTCTAAAGAAGCTGTAGGACTCAGTTTGGTTAAAGCTGGTTTGTTTCTTTGTTTTGTGCTGTGCACTCATTGTTTGTAGATTAAGACACATTAGGAGCACAAGCAGCCATACTGGAGTTAGATTGGATTCTCCTTGTCTGCTCGAACACATCTAGTGCATCTGCTATAATTAAGGGAATAAATGTCTCTACAGTGATCCATGGATGTGTAGATGCCTCATCTGCACAAGAAAGAAAGGAAATGTAGACACAGCACATCAGACAATTCTTTTAAAGTTTTACAGTATGGTGGCAATATACTAATGTCCAGTGGGGTGATGTGTTCCAGTGATTTCCATAAAGCTGTAACCGTTGTCTCTCCGCAGCATTATCTGCTCCACATTTCAACTTACCTTATCACTTTTGCAGCATAATATCCCTTGAATGGCTGGCAGATCCTGAGTAGGTGGAAAGCATGTGACTCCAGAGGAGTATCCAATTTTGTTATGGTTTAACCCAGCCAGCAAATAAGCACCACACAGCCACTCACTCAGTCCCACACGGTGAGATAGGGAAGAGAATTGAAAGGGTAAAACCAAAAAAATTTATGAGTTGGGATAAAGAGAAATTAATAGGTATAGCAGAAGCCATACGTACAAGCAAAGCAAAACAAGGAATTAATTTACTGATTCCCATGGACAGGTAGGTGTTCAGCCATCCCCAGGAAATCAGGGCTCCATCATATGTAACTGTGTCTTGGGAAGAAAAATCCTACAACTCCGAATGTCCCCCTTCTACCTTCTCCCCCCAGCTGAATACGGCGAGCATGACACTCTACGATAGGTTACATCCCTTTGGTCAGTTGAGGTGAGCTGTTCTGGCTTGCCACCTCCCAACACCTTGTGCACCCCCAGTGCACTCACTGGTGGGGCGGTGTGAGGAGCAGAAAAGGCCTTGATGATGCGTCAGTGCTGCTTAGCAGTAACAAGGACATCCGCCCTTATCAACACTATTTCTGGCACAAATCCAAAACACAGCCACATACCAGCTAATATGATGAAAGTTTACTCTACTGGCTAAGACCAGTACAAATATTCAGCAGCAGAAGTTTTGCTTTTCATTGGGTCTAGCACTGTAAGGCAATACAAATGTTCTTGTTTATGACCAATGAACAGAAACTCAACTTTCTCATTGTTATTCAAACTTGCTGCCAAAATTCATTATGCTCCTTGCTTGAACCACCATCGATATTAAGCAATTGCTACTGCAAATGTGCCAGATGGTATCACACACCAACGCAAAGCTGACATCTTTTAGTTCAAAGCCTTTCACAATAGCAAAAAATCTTTCACAGTTGAACAAATTATAAATAATTTACTGATATCTTCTCTACCATCCCAAGATTATTGGAAGCTTCTTTAATTTCTTAATATATATGTTTATAACAATCAGATATAGAAGTCACAACATTACCATTTCTTTTATTCCACAGACAGTCAATGAATTCAGGATGAAACAGAATGAAAACCGAGTATCACAGATTTTCCCATGTCCTGTGCACAGTTCCTTCAGAGACAAGAGAACTGATTCACACCTTCACCATCACACTCTTGGTTATCATTTGCATGCTTTGAATGCCTTTCTTTAAGAACTAATTTCAATTTGCTTCCGTGGTTTCAGAAGATGCTGTTGGGTCTGCCAAGATGGTATGTTTCTAGATATGCCTGCTGGAAACAGTAGAGGAAAAAAGCTAATTCCACTTCCCAGTTATTACTGTCCTTCAAAACCAACCTGATTCAACAATCCTCTCCTGACAGGCCTTTCCTGCTTGTGTGCTGTATAGATGGCTGAACTAGCTATCCAGTTGCCTACACAGATATATAAAACTCATAAACTGCTCCAGGTTACTTTTCAGGAGAAAAGCATCAGAGAAAGCCAGAAGGTTTTGAGATTGAAAAACTGCAGTCTAATGAAGAGCTTCCTCGCTTTTGTTCATTGTAGGAGCTTCCAGGTCACAGCACAGCTCTAAGAGTTTTGGAGAGTGACTGAGCAGGAGATGCTGCCCAGGCGGCTGGGAAACCTGCTTGTTCAGTACACACACTGCAGCTTTGGCCAGCTGGACTTGCATACAATGCCCTGCAGAGATTAAAGCTAACCTTCTGCACAGTGCCAGGATGGCACTACTACAACAAAAAAACATAGTCTGCTTTACAGTTTGAGCTGTGATAGACCCAAAAGGAGAAGAACATCTGCACTGGACACTGATCATGAAGACAGACCAAGTTAACGCAGTAACTATTGCCAATTCAGTGTACTAGAAATGAACCCCAGTGGAATGGACACATACAGATGGGTAATTTTAGCTCCATGAATGCTAAAGTATAGCTGAAGCGCAGCCTACAAGGAAACAAATATGTGTATAATGTGCCAGTTATATTAAGCGTTAGTTATATATTGAGCAATCACACCCTCTACCCATCCCTCCCCCCACTTGCCCCTGCATTAATCTAACATCAAATCTAACATCATCATTAATCTAACAGCAAATACTTTAATAAAAGGCTCCTTTGGGTTTGTATCATGCCATTGTTTTGGGAAAACAAGTTTATAGTTTTTGTAATGTCCATCTTCCCCTTCCCCAAACACTCTGTTTCCTGCCAATCATACAGGAACACAGAGTGCCAGGCACTTTGACAGGATGTTTGTTTGCTGCTGACGTTAGCCAAGTTGCAAGTCTCAGCACTTATACTGAAAATCCAAGCATAAGAAAATGTCTCAAACAATTATTTTAACATTAGTAGTGTTGTTTATACACTACATGAGCAATAGATTACTCCCAAGTGAGGAAAACTTGCTGGTGAACCCATAATCTTTAACAGTTTTCATATTCTAACAGTTCCGCAGAACACATATCAGACAAAATAAAATTTTAAACTTTTAAACACAACTAGACCTTTTAGGTATGGTCAGTAAAGTAACAAGTAATACCAGCATTCCACAGGCTGAGAGGTCTAAAGACTATTTTTTTTTTCTCCAAATTAATTGAAAATAGTCACTATTTAGCATTTCATATATAGGCTTCTACTCTAATTACAAAACATGATTACTTCAGGACATCAAATATTGGTGTAACAGTGTGAGATATAGTGGAAAGATAATCAAAAGAGCTTTCCAGGGATCATACTAGCTCACTATGTATTTTCTATGTGCTGCTCCATTCTCTACTGCTAACCTGCTGTGGATCTCCCAGGTAAAACACAACTGGGTCATGTTTGCATCCCTGTGACAGAAGAAGCTGGGTCACTTTACACAAAATGGTGAAAATTGTGTCTGTTTGGACAGAAGAAAGTAAAGACTTCAAGATACAAGACTTCCCTACAACTGGTTAAACAGTTATAAATGTAGTATTATTACTCTGTATTAACTAAAAAGCCACACAGCAAAATGGATCTATTTAGGACACAAATGTTCACATTTGTCACAGGTTAGAAAATTATTCTATTCTCAGGCTTCTGTCCCTCTCTGTCAATTCATTCTGAAGTGTTGGAAATGTTCTGTTTATTTTTTCTCTCAATATTGTATGCCTTCATACATATCTCAGTGTAGACAGTGTACTCAGACTCAGAGTCCTATTTTTTTTCTCAAAAAGGCAATATGTAACTACAACTAAGTTAACATTTGAGAAAGGACTTTAAAAAGCAACAGGTTCCTAAGAACATATTTCAGAATATATCAAGATTAAATTTAAGGTAAGAATATGACACACTAATTACCAGATGTATGTTTGTGAGATGTATGCAGTGAAATCACTGCACAACTCTGAATGATGGAGTGTCTCTATTCCCAAACTGAAAAATGCTTACCTTCTAGGCATGTACATGGTTCTTAGGTTTCCAGCTTGCATGTTTTCTTAAAGCAGTCAGCTACATTAGCCCACAACATCTTTCAATGCCTGGACTTGGGGATAACAAAAGAAAAAGCAGTACTAGAGAAGCCCTCAGAGTGGGGCTTTCCTGAGTTGTTGATTTGCTCATATCTGGAAGGCGCCAATAACTGAGCCTGAAGACATCTATTAATAGCATACTGACCCAGGAACAGAAAGGATAGTCAGCCTCAATAGACAGTGTTCGTTGGGTTTTTTCTGCTACTGGCTGGCTAGTCAAATTGCCTTTGCAGAGATGCAATTCTAACGGAGCAAGAATAATATTCTACGTAAACAGAAACATACTTGTGTCATAGTTCATTTATCCTGCCTCTTCAGCAGTCTCTCCTCTGTCTTAATGGTCTGAGACCAGTGCATGTTGATCATCGACTGGCTCTCCTTTCTGCACGTCCAGTATAAAAGCCTGATCTTTCATCCTGACAGCCTCAATGGACTGAGGCCAAAGTGACCTTTCAAGTCCACATGATTTGCAGCTTCTTCAAATAACTGCAAATCACACATTTGAAAATTATCTATGTCTCCAATTTATCTTATAGAAATAACGTCTTGTGTTGAAGGACCTTACAAGGACTCAGAACAGGAAAAGTAAGTTTCTTTTGTTGCTAGCAGTTTCTTGTTGTGTCATAGGGTACATTGCTTTGACTTCCTGTCTGTATCTGGACTGAGTGGAGGACAGATATCATTACACATGCCATGATCCTATGTTCACAGTTTTCAGGACTGGTGTGTAGTTGAAGTACTCCCTAGCTCTACTGCGCCCATACCCTTTGGCAAAAATCCAGACACCGAATGGTGCCGTCCTGGTTCTTGGTCTTCCCTTAAATAGAGCACTGTAACAATGTCATAGTAGATTTGGGAAGCATTCCTGAAACTAGATATGGCCGTTGTCATAATTGTTCATTTGTAGACTGACAGAATAAATATTTGTTTGCTTCTGCATTTTGACTCCTTAGATTTAAAGGTTTGTTTCAGGTACTGACCTGCAAGGTTTTGTAAATGGTGGTTACATGTTTTCATAACATGTACTTACCACATCTTCTAAGTAGGCAGAGGCTTTCATGTATCATACATACAAATGCTAAAGATGGCATGCATTTTCTGTGCAGCTGTGAAAAGCTTTGCTTGAGATCAGAGCATGCTCTAGGCTGACCATTTCATTTTCCTGTGTAAAACCAGCCTTCCATATCAGCTGTTCTCCCACAGCAAAACACAGATAACAAAAGCAGACAGAACATGCAAAGACAATATAATGATATGAAGTAACAAATCCAACTCCTTTTAAGTTACAAGAGTTTGGGTTTGTTTGGTTTTTTTTTTCCATGCTGTACTTTAGCATTTAGGTATGTAGTGAATGAATATCTAAGTAAAACAGATACATCAGCTAGATTAAACAGGCAGCATACTCTTTTTCTTTTTTTTTTTTTTTCTGGATGCAAATATCTGTGAATACTGTAAAAAGGCTTTGAAGAATTTTCTTGTTTAAGATCATAGAGGTCACTGATCATATTGTTCTACCCAGGCATTTTAAATTGGGTATCGTAAAAACAGCATGGGAGAGGTACTTCTTCACAGCTTCAAGGAATAATTATTTTCAGAACAAAATGCTCCAGAAATCATAGCACAGACTTTATTTACAGTTGACAGAAAAGTACAAGCAAAATTTAAATGGTATGACTGAAATATCTTTTTAAAAAATATGGTCACACCGCTATTGAAAATATTTTAATTTTAAAAACTAAGCTATAGCAATCCTATTTTACAGATTCTTCAAAAAACAAAGGAAAAATGGGCTTCTTACAATAGGAAGCAGACTTCACCAAAAAAATAGAAAGGAAAAAAAAAGAAAAACTAATGAAACCAGAGGTTAAGTGAATTTAGTTTTGCTCCTTACATAAGTTTTGGTGTTGTAAAATATGGCACATTTTGTACCGTGCGTTCACTCAGAAAGCCAAACAGAAACTTGTCATCATGGTGTGGAGAGCACAAGGCCTCTCCTTTCTCATGTTTCAACTAAACAGTCTCCACTTGGGCTGAGGAACATATCATATATCATAAATCACTCTCTGATAGATATTTGGCAGCCTGTCAGAACCGCAGGCTATGCAACATACAGTATGGAACATTTTTAAGGTGGAATCTAGATTTTGTAGCTTAAAGACTTAATAACATCTCAAAATGTTTTACTACTTTCTGGTACAAAACAAAAAAGAATACCTAAGAAAGCAGAATTCTCCATATGGTTTTAGGTTCTGAACAATGCATGCACATATACATACATGCACACCTACGTACATAGATACATGCATACAATAAGTCATGGAACTATAAACCTGAAGGGTTTATTCAAATGAATGAAAATAAAAAATAAATTAAGGAGCATGATTACAGCTAACCCTTACAGCTATGAAATAGCAAAGAAGTACTGGAATCTATTTTTCATTGGTTAAAGGTCTTAACTATTTCATTGCCTTAGAAAGCAAGAGGTTTTAGATACCCAAGCACATGTAGTCCAGATTCTGGTGATTTTGATAAGACGATTTCATCCAAACGTTTTTATCTTTTCATTTATGAAATGCCATGTGTGCATAAGGTGGAGAGAGAATTGATGACAAAAATGGCGTTGAGTACATAACTGATGGTAATTAACCCCTTCATCAAAGTGCATCACTGGTCAGTTCAGGAAGGCACGCTTTACCATCATTTCAGGGCAGTGGCAGCTACAAGGAAGTGTGTATTCATTGACAGGGTCATGGAAGAACAGTTTCCCTGGGTTTGTGCATTGTTTCACAGGACACTTATGGGTTAACTTTATGTTTTTGGAACGTGTCATGGTGTTCTCAATGTACTTAGACTGAAGGGTGAAATGGAAACAGGAGGAATTGCAGAGCATGTGGTATGGGGGTTGGATTGGAAGAAACAAAGACACATGAGGAAAAAAGAAAGCTGCTGCAAAAAGTCCAGAGCAAGTTAAATTAAAATTAGGTATTTACTGAGTTTTTTGAAGAAAAAATGTATTAAGTTCTAAATATGCTTTATAATTTAGGCTGTAATCTTATCAACATGTGGGACAGCAAAAAAATTCCACTTAAAAAATAATTTTGGTTGCACTGGATTATGCCACTTTTGTTAAATTTATGCAACGCTTTTCAATGTTTTATTTTATATAAAATAAGAATGTAAAAAATTATAACTCAGTCACTGCTTTGCCTGTGACTGTTACAATCTTAGACAGATGCTGTTCTGAAAAACCACAGCATTAATGCTTAAATCCAAAAACTACTTGATTATCTAACTTAAATCAAGGACAAGGAATCCAGGGCCTTCCAATCACAAAGCACTGAAATTTAGCTATTTTGCATATGAACCTCTCTCTCTGAAGTTTTCTAAAGCTAAACATATAAACTTTAACCAGCAATAAATGTTGCACATTTCTAAAATGGTCAGTACAATGAAGTGGAACACAGATGATCTTCCTTGTTATTTACATGTTTGATAGTTTCACTTATCATCTGATTATCTAGCTGATACAGTGCATTAGTGAAAATACATTTTTCTCTATAAAAAGACAGTTCTCTGACTAGGTAGCAGGCTATTTAAAACATCAAGAAATTACAAGTATTTATGAATTTCTGTCCTTGCTTCTGTTTCAATTCACAGTCTAAATTATTAAGATCCTGTTTATATAGATACATATACCTACTCAGACATCCTACCATCACGTTACAAAGGTCATATACTGGTTTCTATTCTAACCTTCTTTTCCTGTTGCTCTGAATTTCAATTTATCACTTTTCAGTCTTGAAAAAGACTGCAGAACTTTGCATTCTTGGTTTATACCTGGAGGAGACTATTTATTTATTACTTTGCAGGCCAAGCAGGTCATGCTTAGCCCCTGCAGATCTCAGTATTTCCTACCCAGCATTTCTTATTATATAAATACATATGTGCATATTTATAAACTGTGTTGTATTCTCTGAGAACTATGATAAGGGTAAAAACAAAGATACAGTCCACAGATGTGTCTATGCTTTACAGCAAAGTTTCCAAAATTCCTTTTAAAAGTTTGTGAATATATCTATTTTTAAAAAATAGTAAGTTAACGTAAATTATTGATTAATACCATAGCTGTAGTAAAATAAAAATGTAAAGCCCAATAGACAGAAGTATTGCACGTAGTATTAAATCCTGATAGTCTGGCCCAAATCACCATGAACATAAACATAATTAATCCTGTAGTTTGTAGAACAATTGGAATATATAACAAAAAGCTCTACTACCTTTTCAACAAGCAAAGAGATAATGTTCTTTTAAATGCTATATCTACGTGTTTTCTTTCATAGAACCATAGAATTGCTGAGGTTGCAAAACACCTCTAATATAATTGAGTCCAACTCTTAACTGAGCACTGCCATGTTCAGAGCTAACCCATGTCCCCAAGTGCCATATCTACTTTTTTTTTTTTTTAACACTTCCAGGGTAAGTGATTCTGTCACTTTCCTGGCAGCCTGTTCCAGTGCCTGAACACCCTTTCAATAAACAAATTAATCTAGAACTTGTTATTGTCAGAACTTAATTTTACTTTTCAGATCTATATTGGCCATATTACATATTTACAGGAAGAATAAAAGGATTACAATGGAAAAACCTGGCCACCTCCATAGTGAGGTAGCCCTAACCAGGTATTTTAAAGATCACAGTTTGATCTTTGTTCTTTTCACCTGTCTCTTACATCTCAGGTGACTTCTTGCACCTGAGGATATTTTATGTTCATGTTTAAATCTTCAAAAGACTTTTTAAAGTCTACCTATAAAGCTAAAATTAGCTGTCCACTGCCACTGAAAGTCAGTACTCTGGATATCCATAAAGCGTCTTTGAAAGTGTTAGGCTTGTTCTACTGAATAAATTATTAACTTGTAATTAAACCCTTAGTTTCAGTCTTCATCTTCACTCTGAAACAGAGAAAAGCAAAAACTTCTCTTCCTAAGTTATCTTTGAACAATGTCCACTCATGCCAGCCTTTTAGGTCTGTTACTATTAATAGGGAAATAAAATTCAGTAGACTTGTTACAATGAATTCTAGAACTTGATTCACATTTAGTTTTAATTCCTCTCCACTTCTTTTCTACCCAAGGACTGTTTAGAACGAACTGAAAATATGTCAGTGGGGGAGAAGGGAAATGGATGCTCATTATTAGAGTCAGTCAGTGTTAGTCTTCTTTGCCTTTGAAAGAACACTTGAAGACTAAAGAACACTTGATATTCGGGCAGCGGGAGAACATTATTCAATATCAATTATAAAATGAGCCATATAAAGGGGACAAACTGTCATGCTTATGAAGTTTCTAAGCTGTTATCTTCTATAATTTAGTCATCATACTTATTAAACAAAACCAGAAACACCACTTTCACCAGTGAGGTTAAATTAGGGGTCCCAGATGCTTCTTAAGTTACGGACAGAACAAAACTTTTGATTTTGTGTCTGGCAGCACAACTAAAACAAGGCATTTTTGAGAAACTAACCTCCTTTTTCAAGAAAATTGGCTTGCATATTTTCTTTTTTTGATGTTAATAAATTGGCCATGGATGTGTCCAAACCCTAAAGTGTTTAAACGTGGTGTCAGCTACAGGAGTAAAGTTTTAGTGTTTAGTGTTCCCTGAATAATCTTTACTCTTCTTCACAGAACTGATCCCAGCCAGCTACCTTTCAAGCTATGAGAACATTTGCCATAAACTGCTACTTCCATGTGAAGAAAAACAACAGCAGAATCCTTTATACTCACAGGACAGATAATAGCAAGGGACAAAAAAGGGAAAATGAAGGAGTGGCATCTCCAATGAGTGAGCTAAAAATTGCCTCAGTAAAAATGTAATTTATTAAACATTTTCTAATTGTAAAAGTTCCAGCAAGTCCTCTGGAGAGAAGAACATGTGGAAGGCAGCCTGGCTGCACGTGAGGCTTCAGGTATATGCAAGCATTTCTGGTAAGGTGATCAGCAGACCTACCAAGCTACAGTATGCAGTGCTTCAGGGAATGGCAGTGAGTTTTGCACAGGGTGAGGAGAACCTAAGTGCTCCTAGGCAGCCCTCCCTAGAATTTCTGCAACATTACTCACAGCAGCGGAATACGGCATTTTATATTCACCTAAAAGGCAATGTAACAAACTGGTCTGACTTTTCAGCTGCAGAATGATCTTTGATGATTTAAAAAAAAAAAAAAATCTCTCTTTGAAACTTAATCAAATTATCTAATGTTAAACCACCACTAAAAATATTTATTTTTGGACATTGTAGCCCAACACTGATTGAGTAAATTAGTTTTCCCTACTTGTGTTATTTAACCTGATGTTTTAGAGAAATGAACTCCCACCATTACTTACCATACAAAATCTATAGTGTTTTATTTGCTGAAAAGGAAGAGCAGCTTGGCTGGATTCCTTGGGGAAAGATAGCTTGTCATATTTGAAAAGATTTATTTGTGAAAAGGCACTCAGGACGATTTTTTTTGTGCAGCTCTCCTTGTTTCTGCTTTGAGCACCATTATCAGAAACTGAATTTCAGGATTCATTTGAAATCACAATCATGAGAACAGAAGAAGGACTTTTCTCTGCAGTCATTGGCTCCTCCACTTAGTTATTCAAAATTTCCTTGTAATTATGATTGCATATTTTAAAGTCACGCATCTGGTTCTGCCTCTCCCTCCATTTGTTTCCCTGCTTCCAAGATAATTATATTTTGACAAAAATTTATTGAGACATCTGTTTTTTGCTTCAGATCTCCAGGTCACACTGCAGCCATAACAGCGGTGCAGCACGGCTCAGCCATTTTCACCAAGGAGGAGGCTGCAGTAGCTAAACTGATGGCCAGACTGGGGAGAAATCTCAGTATAAATTTGCCAGCTGGTTTAAGGTGGAAAGAAAGACGATACTGTAGAATGCAAGGGGAGATAAAGAAGAGCATCTTTCTGATAATACTATCCTTCCAGCAACTGTAGTTCACCTCTAATAAAGCTAACTTGAGCAAAATCAGCAGTGCCAGCAAGCAGTCACTCTGCCAGAAAATGCTGAATTAGTGCAGCAAGGCACAGGGACGATTGGCAAAAGTAAAAGGAAATTTTAATAACAGAGTAGACAGAATCTCAATTAGAACATTTTGTGAAAAGCAGGCAGGAATAAAGCAATTCATTGAAAGGAGGGGACCATGTCTTTAAATACATGGCCTATGTGTTTAAAACCACTGCCTTTCTGGCTGGCCCTAATTAGTATCTGCGGCACAGTACTCCAGATTACATTTCAGAATACAATCTTATCTCGGCTACCTTAGAATTTAACACATGCGCAAAGAAAACAGTGTGATTTTATGACTGCATGATATTCAGAAGCAGAAGCTCGAATGCTTTATATCTGCTACCACTGCAACTTAGACCTAAAATAAACTGCCAATCTCTTTTAGTGGTGGTAATTCTTCCTAATTTTCTCCATTCACTTTTAGCATGTGTTACAAACATTGTGTGCATGATCAGCTGTATTTCCCATTTTACGAACTACCAAAATAAAACTCAAAATATTCAGTCAGTGAATGTTGACATTAGCCAGAATTTATGTTCAAGGTAGGGAGAACTTGGAGAAGTTTTTTATTTGGAGCCTAAAGGGCATTTTAATAAACCCCTCCCAAATCCCAAACAAACCACAGTTTATCATTATTAAGCCTCATCTTAGCTAGATCCTACATGGCAAAAAATTTCTGGTTACTCTATAGGATTCCTCTCACAAACCCCAAAGATAGCCTTTCTAAAGTTAACAGGAAAAGTTAATTTTCCAGCTTTTCTTCAACCAGAGAAATATTCGTTTTGAACCGTGACATCAGTGATCTATTGCCTTATCACATTTTGTAAGGCACGAGACATTTCCTTGTAGAAACAAAAGTTTGTCTTTCAGCTATAGGAATGACCTGCTTCTTTTGAAGAAGTGCCGTTCCCTTCATACACCAGGGCAAACCATGTGGCTTACACTTTAGCCATTCCCTTAATGCAATGTAAGAAAGACATAGTCATCACAGGCCACAAAAGGACTTACTTTCTGAACTATTTTCGTGTGAACTGAAAGTACTTAGTAGTCATCCCCTGAAGAGAAAGATGTATCACAAAGAAATAGGTCAACCTCATTGCCTGTAAACTCCATAGATTAAAACAACACAAAAGAAAGACCAAGAAGTGCTCGGTTTTGTTTGGGTTTTTTATAACGTGACACAGCAATTTCTTGAGTTAGGCCATTAGGTTTAGAAGGAAATAACTTAAAAATGGCTCTATGCAATTGCAATTGCAAAGTTTGGCTGGGTTGTACAGAGAATTTTTCCCTCGCACCTCAAACCGGGCATTTTTGCTTGCTAGGGAGTTTTCTGATTGGTAACCTTGGTAAGAAGGTCTATTCCTTTTCTTAGTTTCTGTTTTGTCATCTCTGTTTTAATGTGCTCTTTGTTGAATCTGAGCAAAACCAGCCTGACCTTGAGAAGTGGTGTGTTTTGGAGAATGGAGGAGGAAGTACCTATTACGTTAATTCGTTCCTATGTCTCTGGGAAGATAAATGCTTCCTCACCCCTCCGTGATCCTGGGGCAGAAGCTGAATGCAGGGTGCTTAAAACCGGTGAGCACTTGGCTCATTGCCAAATATTCTTCCACTTGTTTGCTTAATCATTCTGCTTGAGAAAATCCCCTTTATTTGATATATGAGGTATAAATTCAGCCTCCATCTTCACTCAGTTTCTGTCATTTACTGAGCTTACTTTGCCAGCTGTGCCAAACCACATCAGTTGGACTAGTGACGAGTCTGTCAGTTTACAGGTTACCCCAAGAGACTCTGCAAACTTATCTCGGGTGTAGAATTCATTTCACTATCAGATGAGATCGTTCAGATGAGACAGGCAGAGTACCTTCCATTTTTTTTTTGCAGCATGAGGAAAATGTATGGTTGAGAGAAGCTTATAAATGCCTACTTAAAAACAAAAAGGACCTTAAGCAGGGTTCACTTTTCTCATTATGTGTTCTGTAGACATTAGCATGATGACCCAAGCTATTTCTATTTAAAACCACTGAATGTGCAGGAAAGAAAATAAATAAATAAATAAACAAACAAAACCTGCAAAGCAAAACAATACATTCCTTGATTTTCCCATGCACTGATAGAAGAAAGTATAGTTTATTTAGCTTCATGAAATCTCTGACAATGGACATGAACAAAAAGGATTAAATGTGTACAGGATAAAGGAAGACTCAAACTCCTACATTTGTTAAAGCCAGATGTTTTGCTGGCTGCTCAGGTTTTATAAACGTTGCAGTAATAATGACCACTGTATAACAGTAATTTAATCTCACAGACTCATTCATAATGTTTTCCCATGCTATTGTTCAGAAAGGCACAATATTTTTGCTTTATAAAAACATAAATGTTTCTGTAAGTGTGCTCTTATTTTTTGGCTGCTCTGTGTTCCTGTGTTTTGATGCATCTGTTTATGCCGCATTTGCTATGGCAAGTTTTGTCTGACACAGAAAGCATTTTGATTCCTGAATTATTAATACACAAATATGAACTGTGATTGAACACGAGCCATTGAAACTCAAATTTGATTGAGTATGTTTTGATTTAATCTAATAAATAAAACAGCAATTCTCTCTTGAGTGTCCAAAATCACTCTGTTTTCACAAGTAACAATATTTTGTTAGAAGTATTTAGGACACTTCAGGAATATTTGCAGTAAAAGAATACAGAAAATTATAATTATTGTTATCATACAGGTTGTATTTGCACAGTATATTGTAATGTTTTGCTAAACTGGCTTTTTGGAAATATGTTAATCCTATAATAACTGTCGGTTCTCTAACAGACTTCCTACAATGAGACCAGCAATACTATTATTCTTACTATTCCTCTCTCTCAGGTTGGATTTCTTTACTGTGCTTCCACTCTGAATCTGAATTTACTTCTGCTCTAAAAAAAAGCTCTCAAAATATTGTATTTGAACCTGTATGTCACTGAATTTTAACATAAGATAGTGTAATCCTATCAGGCCTAGCAAGAAGAAAAATACTTTAGTTGTTCTAATATGCAATTTTGAGATTCTGTCCAGTCATTAAGCAGAATATCCTAAGTCCCACCCAAGAAACATTTTGTACTTCCTTGATAGGAAGAAATGGTTTCATATTTTTCAAAAAAGTATGCATCCAGACAATCATTCTTTTTTCTGTTGTTGTCATTGTCTTCAAGCATGCAATGCCACAAGACCTGAGTATCTTGTGTCATGAGAATTACCACAATGAGCTGACACGTGTGGGAAAGCTATCTGTGGAATGGTCTGAGTGATCTACAGTCTGATTTTGGAGTCCCAGATCCTGAAATACCTGTCAGTACTATAGGTGATGTCAAACATTTGGGCATACCAAAAAAATGACTGTGCAACAGCAAGCTGTGTTTGATGCATAACTTTTCTACTGGCTATGCCTTCACCAGGAACTCCTGTAACAGAGTTGCAGCCCACCTCTGTGTGTTTCCCTTCACTCCAAAATTATTGTGTGGGATTGGAAAAACACCTGGCTTCTGGCATCATCCTATTCCAGTACCATACTCTTAGTCTTACAAATTTGTTTTGTATGTCATCTCCATCTCTTTGCAATCACGTAAAAACCTGCTCTTCTGGGTTGAAAGGGTTAAAATAATTTTGAAAAAATCTTTAATCTTAGCTAGTCTCTGCATAGCTTCTATTGAACAGAGGGTCACACTATTTTTTTCCCTCATCCCTGGGAAGAGTGTGCATATATAGTGACAGCACCTGGCAGATTAGATCAGCCCTTAACTCACTGCACACAGAGAGAACTGTAGTCATTCATATCGTCTGTGATATTAAAACATGTGCAGCCACTAGAATTTCTGCTACTGGACAGAGCTTAAAAGAGGAAAAATGTTCATTTATTCCATTATCGGTAGAAATAAAAAGAGCCGACTCTTTCCTGATGGCCAGAATGTGTGAGGCAACTGATCAGTTCAGCTGGTGCGTAAGTTTTACCTACCACCGCAGAGTCTTCATTTCCTAGTCATTAATCAGTGGCAAGGTTTGCTGCTCCCTCTGCCCTCAAAGTAGCTTTCACAGTGACAGTAATGTCTGTCTCCACTCCTCAATTTCAAGAAACGACTGGGACATTTTCTCTTCCTGCAACTGAGCTAGAGCCTTTTCAAAGGAAACTGTCATGCATCTTGTTTTGGAAGTTAACAAGAGAGGAGTTATTTCAAAGTGCTTAGATAAGCAACCCCACTGCTACAGGCTGGCTCTCTGCCCTCTGCTTCAGCTCTCAAAATTTATTCCCCTTCCAAGTACAGACATTGAGCATCTCATTACTTCCTCCATGATTTCATTCAAAGAATCATTTCTCATCAGAAAAAAAATTGCCAGTAATAGAAGGAATTTTGCATGGGTAGTTCCACAAAGTAATATCAACTGTGACTACAAGAACTTTTCTGTTTTCTCGTAGTACAAAGTACAGTTACCTAACCTGTAATCCTAAGGGTAGATCAAACAAAGGAAAATGACAAGCATACTGTACTGAATGTAGGTGTCAAGGTGTTGGTATGAGTTTGCCTCTGGAAGAATTTTGTGTGCACTGTGCTAGACACAGATGGCTTCAACAGACCCATCACAGGACATAGCTGAACCCATCAGCCAAGTTGTGACGCCTTGTAGAAAACGTATTTAAGAATGAGCAAAAAATACTGCACAGGCAGTGAAGAATGCAAAAAAAGTCTGAGAATGGACCTGTGAACACTGAGGTCAGAAAAGGAGATGGAGGAAGAGATGGAGCAGACCACAGTGGAGCATTTAATTTCCTTTAGCCTGTGGGAGGAATACACCAGAACAGACATCCACACTGCTGGCCATGGAAGATCCCATGCTGGATCAGGTGCTTATTTCCTGAAGGCCTGCTATGTGGGTTACCTCAGTCTGGAGCAGAGGAAGAGTGTGAGGAGGAAGAAGTAGCAGAGGGAAGCAGTTATGGACAGGCTGTAACCTCCTATTTCTTATCCTCTCGTGCTTCTTGGGGAAGGGGTAAGGTAGAGGATTTGGAATGAAAGAGTGAAGTTGTACCTTGGAAAAAGGAGGAAATGGAGGGAAGAGGTTTTAGTTTTTGTCTTTGTTTCTCATAGACTCTATTTTTAAATGGCTATAAATCAAATTAATCTTCAATATGCCAAGTATGTTTTGCTTGTGAGGGTAATTTTTAAATGACATATCTGTCTTTATCTCAGTCTAACAGCTTTTTTATCTTATTTTCTCCCCTTAATCCTTTTGAGAATGAGGAGCGAGAAAGCAGATGGGCAGGAGTCTTGCAGCCAGAAAAGGTCAACCCATCACAGACACAAAAGGAGAAATTCTGATTTCAAGAAAGTTGAATCTCCAGCATGTACATACAAAGAGTTTACCTGCACAAAGTTCACCTAAAGTGTGAATAGCCTGAGAAGGAAAGGAAAAAAATGTAAAATCACTCTTTTTTTTGAGAAAATTAAACCCAGATAGAATTCAGGAAATATTTCAATAGATTACTGAAAAAGAATTAAACCGTAAATAGCAAATCAAAGTTTAAAATAAAAACTGATGGAACCTCTCAAAGAGAAATACAACTTTTAAAACCAAACTTGGATGATGTACAGAGTTTATTTTGAAAGTATAAGGTACAGTTCAATATTCGTCAATCCATTTGGTTTCAGAACCAATAATTTTTTATTTGTACATAGAATGAAACAGTCAAGAAAGAAAATCTCTGAATAATTCCTGCTTCCACCATTTCTATAATAATAATTTTAACCTATTCTTTTGTACGTTCTTATCAGTAAGTCAGTCCTCGGCAGTAACACTGAAAGATAACAGAAGGAATTAAAGCATTACATGTTCATGAACAGACATCCGCGAAAGGTGCTAAGTAACACAGTATGGCACCAGTCTGGTTTGAAGTCCAATCATGACAGTTTAGTAAATTTTATCTGGATATTCTTATTTTTATATGAATATAATTTTTGCATTGGACAGAAAAAGAGCTTAAGAAAAGATGTTTAAAAAAGTCTTTTACTTGAATACAAGAGTTGAAGACTCTACCACCTCTTTTGGTTACTTATTAGTAACATCAGTCTTTAAAAAACAAAATCTACATTTTTTTTTATTTGAAATGCCCAGCTTCAGCTTAAATGCATTTTCCTACCATTGTTTGTCATATATATTTGATAAAGAGAACAGGTCAAGCACTCTAAATTTCCGACAATCCTTTTTTCTGAATTCCAAGTATATAAAATATGTCTTCCTCCAAGATTATCTGTGTTTTGCTGTAGATGTTCCCCTTTGAACTATTGCAGGACAACCATATTACTTTTACAATCATTGCAGACACGAGTAAAAGCCACAGCAATGCCTCAGTTGCGTGGGAGTGTTGATCTTCTGGAAGTTAAGAAGGCTCTGCAGAGGGATCTGAACAGGCTAGATCAATGGGCCAAGGCCAGTGGTACAAGTTTCAACAAGGCCAAGTAGAAGGTCCTGCCCCTGGGTCATAACAACCCTGTGAAAAATGCAACAGGCTGGGGGAAGAGCAGCTGGAAACCTGCTTGGTGGAAAAGGACCTGGGGGTGCTGGTCAACAGAGGCTGAACATGGCCTGGCATGTGTCCAGGAGGGCAAGAAGGCCAGTGGCATCCTGGCCTGTATGAGCAACAGTGTGGCCAGCAGGACCAGAGAAAAGATCATCCCCCTGTCCTTGGAACTGGTGAGGCTGCACCTCAAATCCTGTATTCAGTTTTGAGGCCCTAACGACCAGAAGGACATCGACGTGCTGGAGTGGGTCGAGAGAAGGGGAACGAAGCTGGTGAAGATTCTGAATCACCAGTTTCATTAGGAGTGGCTGAGGGAACTGGAGTTGTTCAGTCTGGAGAAAAGGAGGCTCAGGGGAGACCTTACTGTGCTCTAGAACTACCTGAAAGGAAGTTGTAGCAAGGTGGCTGTCAGTCTCTTTTTCCAGGCAACTAGCGATAGAACAAGGGAAAGTGGCCTCAAGTTGCACCAGGGAACATTCAGGTTGAGCATTAGGAAAAACTCTTTACTGAAAGAGTGGCTAAGCATTGGAACAGGCTGCCCAGGGAAGTGGTAGAATCACCATCCCTGGAAATGTTCAAAAAACAAGTAGACATGGCACTTTTTGATAAGTTTAGTGGGCATGGTACAATTCACCAGAAGGTTGGACTTGATGATCTTGGAGATCTTGTCTAACCTTAATGGTTCTGTGGTTCTATGATTAACTTGTCTGGATTTTTCAGTTCTCATTACTCTTTATGATACCGTTAGTTTTCAAACTACTTGTTCAAACATTAACATTTTTTCAGGCTTTTGGAACTTCTTTAGTGCTTAATATTTTTTGAGTTAATATATTTCATAGAATCATAGGATAGTTTGAGTTAGAAGGGGCCCTAAATATCATCTACTTTCAATTCCATATTTATATACTTGCAGATATAAATAACCTTTGACTCTCTCTGAGGACCCCGCTCTGGCCCTGTGCTTTGTAAATACTGCTCTTCATCCTCGGCAAAGGACTGAGAAGCATGTGAACATCCCAATGACATACAAGGGATTATTTTCTGCTTCTTTGCAAACAGGAACACCTTTAAGAGAGCACTTCTCTGAAAGCAGCCTTTCCAGCATCATTATGAAATTTTCATCATCTCTGTTTTGTAATGGCCCTGTTTCACTGCAAGGTTTCCTTGTTCCTAGTGTATTCTGGCTCCTCTTTATTCTTAGTCCTCTAAACCACATTACTTTTTAAATATCTTTTGTTTCCCTCTATCATTTTTATCATGTTACGTCTCTCCTTTCTGGTACATCTTTTTAGCAGACATCGCCTCCTTTTTCATTCCTTTCTTGTTTCTGGTTTGTTAGGGTAGCTTTCAGTTTTGGCTTGTTTTGATTTTGTTGCTGTTCTTGCTGTTGACTTTTGGAGTTTTTTGAAACATAGCATTCAGGTTCATCAGAGAAGATGTCAGATTATTTTCTTTCCACTTGAGAGGACTGAAATCCTAAGTTATTCATCTAAGTGTTCAAGTCAGAAAAAAAAAGTCTTGCAAGGTGATTGTGAAAGCAATTGTCAGATTGCCATCACCATTAAATTTCTCACTTCTTTTGTGTTGGATTAGCTAGTTGCTGTCTAGGAGAAAAAGGCATATCCAGTCAGCATAAACCTAATTAGAAGGCAAATATCTTCCAAGTGTTTAAGGTAACAAAACACATAGCAAATAATGAGAAGTTGCAACTCATGCTAGGCATGTTAACAGCAATAAATGAGGTTGGCTCTGAGCACATTATCTGCAAAAAATTATGATTTAAAAAATTTTGGACTCTGTGCAGCATACAAATTGCCTCACAAAAAATGACATAGATACTAGGCAGACTGAAGAATGGCAGCTGCTTGTTCAACAATGTCTAAAGGAACCTCTTAATTTTTTTTAGACTGTGCTTGGGTTTTCTATCCTATCCCTTTGACTTAGACACCAAATCCTATCTAGCAGGTGGGTTCCTCATCTGCAGTTTTTGACAGCAAAACAATGGAAAAACATCAGGCAAGACCAACATGAATGCTACACCTGCCATTCTTGATCCCTGAAAATGGCAAAACAGGCCACAAATCAGCGGTACATTCCTGCCATTTATTGATAGCGGTTTCTGTTGTCACCTGACAGTGTTTGCCCTGCAGCTTTGTTCAGCAGGTCACCTCTTCTGGCCTCTGGGAACAGCTGTTCAGGTGCAACATGCAACAACACTGTATGGGACACTTGTTTTAGTCTAAAGCTGATTCACATTCACTTGTAAGCTGACTTCCCATCCAGATGTACATCTCTTCAGCTTTTTAAATTTTTATCACTTTCAATTAAGCCATACTTTGGAGAACCTTTTCATTAAAAAGGTGTTTGGTAAGTGAGTGTCGATGTTTTTTAGAGACATTTTTTCCT
>VWPU01011389.1:0-65672 GCA_013398955.1 Callaeas wilsoni
GGAATCAGTTTCTCCTGTGTGCCTTCCCTAAGTGGCATCCCAAAATGCTGTCCCAAAACACGCAAGGGTGACTCTTCAGGCTCCTAATTGGATTAAAAGCCCTCCAGCGATGAAGGCAGGCCCTTGCAGCTTGCCAGCTCGCATTTTCCAGGCGCTGCTTGCCAAGAGGCTCAGCCCAGGCCAGCGAGTCGTGGCTCAAGCCTGTCCTGGTGTTGAGCTCATGTCCTAATTAGTGCTGGGGTTCTTGGGATGGGCCTGGGCCAGGAGCTGGACTCAGTGATCCCCGTGGCTCCTTCCTGGGATCTCCTATGATCCCCCATTCCAGAATTCCATCCTTTTGCTGGGGATGGGTCTTCCAGGACCCGATGAGCCGTGGGAAGGGAGAACGTCAGAGAGGGTACCTCAGTGGGGCAGGGCAGGGAATCTCACTTCATTTTCCTGGGGAATATGTTTGGATGAAGAGTTCCTTTCCCTATTTAAGGTTGTGGGATTTCTGCCACATAAAAGATTGCTCTGAGCTTTTTCTTCCTTGGCATGTTTGTGACACCGGCTGCAGGCTCGTGTTCCACCTTGCCGTGCGAGTGGTTTATGCAAAGGAAAAAAAATAGAAGCAAGTTCCCAATAAATAGAACTGAAGATATTTTTAGAAGCTTGCTGCTTGATCAAATATCACACCCCGTGTTCCTCAGCACCTTCTGATGAATAATGAAACAATGCTGGCTCTCCGTGCCGTGGAAAGGGGGTTATCCAACACTGGAATCTGTCCCTGTCTGCATGCTTTGTGTGACAGTTGCTAATTAATAACAACAAATTTTGAAGCTGGCAGTCGTGAGATATTGGAGATTTGGGATGAATATTAACAACTTATATTCAGAAATCACTAAATAAACATTTCTTGCTGAGGAACTGTTTCCCGAGTCGTAATCCCAGACTGGTTTGGGATCAAAACTCATCTCCTTACAACCCCTCTGCCGTGGGCAGGGACACCTCCCCTAGACCAGGTTGCATTGAAGATCTTTGTAGATTGTTTTAATAGAGAGAGCTCATCCCGATTTTCCATTGAGTGAGAAATCCTTGTTGTGAAAGTGCCTTTGCAGCCCTCGCTGGGGTGGGGTGGGAAAACCTCCCTTGAAGGGTGTCCTGCCAGGAGCTGGGCTGGCTCTGGAAGCAGCTCTCAGAGCAGAGCTATCTCAGAGTAATTTTCCATTTGCATCGCTTACACTGCTTTTTAAACCACAGCTCTCCAGTGTAAGTGGGTAATAGAGGCTTTAGTTAACAAGGACTTGTTTGTGGTTAATTAATTCCCGTCTCAGAATCCCAGAGATCTCTGTTAAGTCAGTAAGACTGATGGTGCTGTTGGTCTCCTGTTACATAACTGGATTTGGGACAGGGAAATGTGTTTATTCCCTGGTGAAGAACCTGCATCCGTGCAAGCTCCTGCTCGTAGAAACACAGACCTGCTGCTTTGAAAAGTGCAGTCTGGAAACATCACAACAGAGCAGCTCCCACTTGGAAATGCTGAGTAGATGGGGGAAGACTGATGAGGGAATATGTGAAGTGGCTTTTTAGTGTTGTTTTGTACAAGGGCTGTGCCAGCCCCTTCCCACTGCTTTGTCCCCTGTTCTGCAAAGGGGAAGGAACTGCTGTTGAATCCATGGGAGGCGGGCTGGGATTTGGGAATGATCTGGGTGGGATGTCCTTCCATCAGAAGGTCGGATGGTTTTGGTGCTTTAGGCAGTTCCTTACAGAACTGGAGGAATAACATATTTTTATTTCAATCCATTAAGATTCCTAATCCGTCTCGAAAAGTTCTTGTTTCTTTAATATTCACGTGGTGGGAATATTGATGGGTTGGGGGTTTTTTTGAGCGCCATTTATTGTATTTTTCTTTCCAAGAAATCACGTTCATGATACCAAAGCCGAGCACTGTGCATGAAGAGCCCAAAAGTCGCTGTGCTTTATGTAGAAAATAGAAGGTATTAGTCATGTGGAACAGCTAGTAAACAGCAGAATGAAAATTTAAAATCTTAATGTTATCAGTTTCATTATGAATAAAAGAGTGCTAGTAATAATGTTTTAAATTATATCTAAAATCCTGTTTCTGAAGTGAAGGAACAGCTGTAATTCCGTAGGAAAAGCTGTTACCTGAAACGCGTTTACTGTACTTTCAATAAGATTAAGAAAATGAAAGTATGCCACAAATTGTGTAAGCAAACTAATACTCCAGTCTCAGAAGTCTTCAATAACCTTTTAGTTTTCTCTGTTGCTTTTGTTTAAATCATATTTTTAAGCAATAAAAACTGGGTAAACACTTCTAATATGGTTTGCAGGAAAGTTTCCATAGCGTATAACAGTAAAAAATGTGGCCAGCACCTAAATCTGCACCACATTTAAGAAATAAGCTTAGAAGTAATTTTCTTTCTGATGGGGACGCAATTTCCAGGTGCGTTCACAGGCTGCTGCCTGCTGAAATTCCCTTTTCTTTCTGGGAATTCAGGAAAATCAGCGTTGCCCTTGGCGAATGTCTCCCTAGGCTGCTGGTTTTTACCTGTCCAGGTGGGCCTGCTCTACCTCCTGCTTTCTACAGAGCTGTTCACACACGTGCACTGAACTTGAACTTAAAGCAAAATATTCAGTGCTTCGTGCTGACTGTCCATGTATTCATTCTGCACACAGGCTGTGGGTTTACCCCAAGGCCCTGCAGAGGTGGCCAGAGACCACTGGGGTGGGCTTCTGTCCGGTTTGGAGGAGCTTATGGGGTCTGAAGGTGCTGGTTTAACTCTCCCAGGTCAGCCCCTCACGATCCTGGCTGGGGTGAGCTCTCCTGCAAGGAGGAAGGAGCTCACCGAGGAATCCTTGGGAGAGCTGATGGATGATTTAGTGGAGCCCTGATAACTTGAAATGCATTTCTTTTTAGAAACGCTGTGTAAAAGTGGGCTTGATGAGCTATCTGTGCCTGTAGCTGGATTTGTGAGGTGGAATGCACTGAGAGATGCTGGGGAGGACTTGTTGCTCCTTTTGGAAACGAGTAGTTAATTGCTAGCGTGGCATAAATTTCACTTGCTTTCAGTCAAGCCATGAGGCAAAAAGGGTTTCATCTTCCACTTTAATACACAAATTAATATGTGAAACACTGCGTGTCTTTTTCTTTGATGGAATTTTTCAAGCGCTGCTGGGAGCTTGTGCGAATGAGATGTGGGATGGAGTGGCACAAAAGCGGAATTAGGCCAAGCCTCTCCTCCTGCTTCACGAGACGTACGCTGGAGGAGGGCAGAGCTGACGTGCTCCTGAAGGATTTGATCTCCTTAGGCTTCTGAGAAACCCAGATCCAGGAAGGGATTGAAATATTTGAGGGATCTGAGGGCTGATTTGCTCAAGCAGGTGTGGGCTTACACTGAGATTACTCCACAGAGGTGTCTGAGATGGCCCTTTTGATTGAAGTTCCAACCTGGCACTGGTCCTTAAAAACCAGTACCTGAGAGTCCCTGCCAGTGAAACAGGGCTGGTGTCCCCAGCAAGGAGAAGAGAAAGTGGCATAAGTGGCATTTTCTCCTTTTTGAGCCTTTAAAATCTGTTCTCAAAGCTGTCTGCTCTGCAGGAAGCCTGGTGTGTCACACTGGCTGAGTGCTGGCAGATGCTGGAGTTCAAGGCAGGATCTGAGAGTGCAGGGGCAGCGCTGAGCGCCTGGGCAGGGCAGTGGGAAGGCAGAGTTCTGCTTGGCAGAAACAGCCACCTCATGTGCCAGGAAATTGTTCTGTTCCCCTTCCTCCTCCTTCAAATTAACACTGTAACTGGGATAAAAAAGCTTCTCACTTAGGTTGTCTTCTTGCTGTTTATTTTTTTCTTTGTTAGTGGGTTGGTTTTGTGTGTTTTGGTTGGTTTTTTTTTCAATTAGAAAAAGCAGCAAAGCCCTGATGGCTGAGGTTGAGTTTGGTGTGATCTGGGTGGCACAAGCATCTTTGCCTTTCTGACTGATTCCCTGGAGATGCTCAGTCCTGTGCCAGCAGCATCCCTGCGCTGAGCATCCCTACTCAGCTGTGCCACTGCTGCCCTCCAGAAGTCCTGCAATGTCATAAAAAACCCCTCAGTCACTTGAAACACAAAACTGTAGTCCTTGGAAGTAATTTTTCTGTTTATTCTACGGAATGATTTGGTTTAATTTTTCTTTTTTGCTGCTTTTGCTTTAAATGTGTAGCTGAGGTAGCTCGGCTCCCCGTGTCAGGCTCCTCTTGCCCCCAGCACAGCTGGTCCCTGTGGCACCGTTCTCCTGACATTAAGGCTCCTCGGAGATTTCTCATTGACTTGCTGGGAACTGCATGAGGCTCGTAAATTATGCATGAGCAGTCTGCTGCCTGCCTGAGAGAGGGATCCTTCACCTGGTGGGGATGGAAGGGATGTTTGAGAGGCTCTTACTGCAGTTTGCACCTGGGCACCACAAACCGCTCCTGCTCCGGTTTGGCTTTGCACGATCCCTCAGGGCGCTGGATGTGCCCAAAGTGAATTCCAGCAGGCTCAGGGCTGGGCTGTCAGTTCCCATGGTCGTGGGGAGGATGCTCTTGGATAACGACCCCTGAGAAGGGGAAATGATCCTTCAGCTGTGTGGTTCCTGGGTCCTGTCTCCTGGTGTCCAGCAGCCAGTGGAACGCTCCAGCTGCTCCAGCCGCGGGTGCCTCTGGAAAGGGGACAAGCCCCAGGAAGGCAGCACGCTGGCATCACTGAAAAACTCCAGCAGCCCTGCAGGGTTTGTGTGTGAGGCAGACACCCCACGGGGTGAGAGCCAGCCTTTGCCAGGATTGAAGGGCAGGTCAGGAGCTCTCCTCGCGTGCAGCAAACTCCTCTCGTGGATGTTCTCCATCCTCCTCGGGGTTGTCTCCCCTCTTTCTGAAGATGCCAGATCTCCCAGAACAGGTCTCGTGGCCCCTTCTGAGCTCCCCTGGGATCTGCCCTTTGAGGATGGTGGCTGGCTGGTGTGGCAGCACCCAGGGCAGCGCTCCCCAGAGGAAAGCCGTGGGGTGCTGGTGGCTGCCCTGCACCTCCAGAGCTGTGGGAGTGTGTTCTGACACTGGGCTGAGGTCCAGGAGGAGAGGTGACCATTGGGGCGGTTCCTCTCCTGTGGGGACTGCGCCACACCCAGCTAAAGAGCAGGACAGAGCTGCAGGAACTCGGAGCTGGAGCATCCACGGAATGCTCTGGGTGGGAAGGGACATTAAAGCCCATCCAGTCCCACCTGTGCCATGGCAGGGACACCTTCCACTGTCCCAGGCTGCTCCAAGCCCTGTCCAACCTGGCCTTGGACCCTTCCAGGGATGAGGCAGCCACAGCTGCTCTGGGAATCTCTGCCAGGGCCTCCCCAGCCTTTGAGTGGTACATTCATGGCTGCAGATCCTGCAACAGCAGTACTAATAAACTGTGGTTGGTTTTTTGGGTTTTTTTTTTTCAAATGGGCAGAATGAATTAAAAATTTGTCAGCTACAGAATCTCTGTGAAGGAGCAGGAGCTGATTGCAGCAATGCTGGGTTTGTACCCTGTGGTTTGTAGCACTGTTCCCTGCTCTGCTCAAAATGATGATTATAAAGTACAGCTCTCCAAATTACACCATTCTGTTCTGTTAGTCATCATTTTTTTGCACTGAATATCATTCAAATATTTGCTCTCTTCAGCTGATACTTTCCTCTGAGAAGTTTAATTGTCTAGAAAACAACCCAAGCACATATTTAAGGAAAACAGTCTGTATTTATGCGTTAAGGTTTCCACTGCTGCAGCACTATTTCTTACATTTAGGCACGTTAGGAGGAAAAATGGTCTCTATATCTAAAAAAAAACCCCAGCAAATTAACTCCGTGATGTTGAATGGTAGCACCAGTGCAATATTTTTGTCTTAAATGAGCCACTGCATACTGAGATATTTCATGTACAGTTTGTGGGGCACGTGCTTGAAAAGCCGTTGCAGACACAGTCAGTGCTTCAGGCTGGGCTTGTTAGCACAGAGCCGAGGGGTGGTGGGCTCTTAATGAGTGACCCGCTGTGTGTGGAGCACAGCGTGGACATTACCACACGCTCATGGCATTAAAATGAGCCTTGACCTTTATTACAATACAGATTTTAATAGTGTAACATCGAAACCGCTCTGAGTTCCAAGGAATTCTGCAGAGAACGTGTTCTCCCTCCCCGAGACACAGCTTTAATAGGCATCACGGCTCCAGCGAGAGGCTTTGCAACCAAATTATTTCCTGTCTCACATCCAGCCACGGGGAAGGTTGTGCAGAACGAGCCAAGAGCCCTGGAAGCTGCTGTTGTACAGCTGAGAGTGTAGAGGACGAGACTGAGAGAAGCTGGTTGTAAAAGCAGCAGAGGTGAAGGTTTTATGGAGATGGTATTTAGATGTAGGCAGGGCAAAACCTTGCGTAGGGTTCAGCAGGACATGGCTTTTGTTGCTTCTCCTGTGCAAAATAGATTTCATTTCTGGGTAGCTCAATCTTAATGCATAAAAATAATATTCCTATAGCTAGATAAAATGGATAACATTTGGGACTGAAGGCAGAAATTATAAAAAAACCCATATTTTTCTCTCCTACGTTAAATTTAACTATTCCTGGTCTTTGCAAAGGCCATGTTGTTCTTTGCAGAGGATGAGATACAAAATTCGCCATTGGTCTTCTGGTATTGTCCAATTCTCAACTGCCTGGTTCTTAATTAAATACAGAAATTGTCTTTAATTCTCTTAAATTGTTCTGTGCTGCTACTGTCAGGTGTTGAGGAGCTCCTAAATTTCTCTTATGGTGAACAAATGGCCTGATATCCAGGAGCCAAGTGTTGTAAATCCCACTGTCATAAATCCTCCATCCACCCAGAGCAGGAACTGCCAAACTCAGAGGTTCTGAAGGATTTTGAGAAGCTCTGGCACTGGGAGTGAGTAATTTTACGATTAAGGGGCTTGGAGCTCTGGAGTCCTTCAGTGTTTCTGCTTTTCTTTAGTGCTGTGCACCACTGCCCAAACTCAATGTATGGAAATATTAATTTTGAGGCTGAAAAAATGGGTAGACAAAACCCCAGCAATCTAAACCCCGATGCAAAAAATCAGTAGGGTAATTTTAGAATGAACAAAAACCTTTAGATACCAAACTCCTGCAAGGTAGGAGAAGCATTTTCCACTCTATTTTTGGCTGACAGCGAATATAGCAAAAATCTCTAAGGATTTTTCTTGCAGCTTTTGTCCAGCAACGTGCAGCCTCATCTACCTGCTGCTTGTAACTGGGATTAGCTTTGCAGTAACCTGGAATGTTACTGGGAAGAGTCTTCCTCTCTCCCATCCTTCAACAAAGGCAAAACAAAAATTTAATATTTAATTTCTTCTTGCTGTTGTAACAAAAGGATTAAAAGAAAAGTGGTATTTTAAAAATCAATGAAATTTTCCCAAGAATGCTTTTTGTTACTTGTTCACACACAAATATGAGGGAAAGTTGAAGTTTTGCTTGTGGGGAATATTCCAGGAGCTGCTGGGGGAAAACTGTGTTTCTCCTGCCTGCCTTACCTTCCTGTGTTTCCTCAGAGCCACCTGAGCACTGCGAACATGGCTTTTAGATAATCTGTCCCTGCACTAAGGAAAATATTCCTCCCTCTGGATCCAGCAGTCTGTAGTGCTGGGAAGTGTAAGCCTTGCGGTGGAGAAACCAGCCGGGATATTTTCCTTACTGAATGGGGAGTGTTTGATAGAGTCCCTGTGCCCTGGAGCGTCTGCATTAAATTAGGAGATGTTCATTTGCAGTTTTGCCACTGTTAGGTAGGCTCGGCTTTGTGGACTTGCATGGACATTGCCACATCTATCCGAGTGTATGTGGGCTGAAATCAGTTCTGCTTTCATGGAAGCAATTCCTGAGCCACTGGGACCACACTGTGGCCACTGTGCCAAACACCTGGCACCTCCTGGGTGTCATTCTGACATTGCAGCCGAGGGCAGTGAGACTCATTCAAGTGTTCTGAGGCTGTTGGAAGCTGCAGGGATCACCTGGATGTGTTGGGCTCCTCTGAGTATTAACAGCTAATACTGGTCATGGTCCAGGTGAAGCCTGAGACCCTCTCCAAGGACCTTCTGCTTTTCAGCTTCAAAACTAACATTTCAATGTAGCAAGTTTGAGCAATGGTGCCACAGCTTCCCTGTGCGTGAGGCAGAAGTGGGGCTGTGATTCCAAGGAAATCCTGCATTCCTGGTGTGATCTGTGAGGAAAAGGCACGTGGTGCTGTGAAATCAGTGACTCCTTGGATCAGCTGACTGGGATAAGGGCTTGTGTTCAAGGACCTGCCAGCCCTGCTGGGGTCTGAACTGTTTGTGAGAGGCTGCTGAGAAAAACCTTGAGGCTGGAACAAAATATTTGTCTCTCTGGGATACAACTGAGCCACTTGTGGGAAAGCAGAACAAACAGCAGCAATCTTATCTCCAAGGAATGCTCCCTCCCAGCCGAGGGATGTGTGGAAGAGCACACCTGGCATCCTGCTCCGTGGTGGGAGAGTTCCTGTGTGGAATTGGGGAGAAGGAGCTGGTGTTGCTGCAGGGTGGAAAGGGGATTCCCTCAGTAGTGCCGTGTCAAGCTGAGTGTCTCCAGGGCAGGGCAGGAGCTGCTGTGCCTCTGGTGCTTCCAGGGCCTTTGCTTCCCTGTGCCAGGAGGATTCGGGTCTGGATGTGGGCACAGGGGCTGTCACTGTGATGGTTCAGCCTTAAAAACTGCTGCCTCACCTCAGAGAGGCTTTAAACTCTCCCCTCTCCATTTTGCTCGAATAGGAAGATGCAATTCCTGTGTTTTTCCTGGATTAACCCCAAAAGCCATGTGCCCTTTCTCAGGCTGCCTTTTGTGAGTGTCTCATGAGCAATTCCCACTGGTGACCAAACCCTTGGCTCCTGGGAACGTGCTGAAGTTGGAGTGGCCTTCTCTTTGCTGGCAGAGAGCTGTGTGATGAACACCTTTGCCACCTGTGTCCTCCCAGTTCCTCCAAAAAGCCCTTTTTCCAAGAGCCCTTCGGTGCTGCTCTCGGATAAAGCTCCTTAGAGGAGGTGTCTCCTCGCAGGCTGGTTCTGCTGGCAGCCCTCTCCAGATGGGAATAACTTCTGGGGAAGGAAGGCCAGCTGCTTCCTTAGTGAACCCCGTATTTAGGAGGAATATTGGGTTTCCCTGCGCTGTGGACGCTCAGTGGGGCCTGGGGAGCCGTTCAGTCGGTCTGTGTTGCTGGGATGGGTTGTGCTAACTGTGCACAGAGCAGGTGGCAGGCTCTGGCCTGAGTGCCACCAGCCCTGTGTCTGCGTTCCGAGGAGCTGCCGGTGGTTCCTGCGCTGGGATGAGCTCCCGTGGCAGAGGTTCCTGTTCATTAATTTCCAGCTTTAGTCGTGGAAGAGACCAGATCAAGAAGAGTCATTGGACTCTGAGCACGCATCCACGGGAGGCTCAGTGGATTAGTGTGCAGTGGGCTGAATGCAGCAGGGGGTGAGAGCTGGCCCTGTGGCACCCGGGATCAGCAGAGCCGCTCCTGGGCTGGGGCCGGGCTTTCAGCACCGGGAGCTGTCCGGCCTGGGACCGGGATCCTGCCGTGCCAGGGACCGGGATCCTGCCGTGCCAGGGACCGGGATCCTGCCGTGCCAGGGACCGGGATCCTGCCGTGCCAGGGGGCTCGGTCCCGGGGCCGTCCTGGTGTGCAGCTACAGCAGGAGCTTTAATCATGCTGGCTCAGGTTCTTCACCAGTGATGATTCTTCACTGGACATTCAATATAAATATCTATATATCTAGCTCACAGAATATCCTGAGCTGGAAGGGAACCCCAGGAATCATCAAGTCCAACCCCTGGCCCTGCACAGACACCCCAACAAGCCCACCCTGGGCATTCCTGAGAGCATTGTCCAAACCCTCCTTGAGCTCTGGCAGCTTTGGGGCTGTGACTGTTCTCTGGGGAGCCTGTTCTCTATATTTATTTACATATATTTGTGTGTGTTTCTTTGCTAATGTGTTAAAGCTCTATCTCTAGAGCTAAGAAACAGCATAATTCTCAGAAAATTTCTAGCTCTGTTTTGTTGGTGGTGTCCCTGGCATCCTCCCTGTGTCTGTACCTGCTGCTGGTCACATGCGGCAGAGCATTGGTATCACGGAATTCAATTTTAAACAAGTTCAAAAGTCCAGGGGCTGAAGTGGAGGATTCTTTGTTTAAACACGTGTTTCATTTCAGCCCTGTGATGCATATACTGATCACTACTAGCAGCATATTTAACTCTATGTAAGTTTTTCATAAATAACTATTGTTCCCCTTGCAGTTTGTGGGGAAGGGTGTCTTAGAAAGAAGATACTGATGGTGTCTAATGCCCGTGGAGATTTTCCTTTGCCACTTTGCTTTTGGTTGGTGTCACAGAATCCAGGTGTTCTATTTTGTCTGTGCCCCTGCAGACACCTCCGTACTTGTGCAGTGCTGAATTTGCTGGATAATCCTCGTTTGAGGTGAGCTGGGGGAGCTGTGGAGGACAGCAAAGAGAACAGAAGGGTTGAGGGCAGGTCGAGAGGTGTGGCAGTGTTTGGGTTGTGTGTTTGTGGTGCTTGTGGTCACTCACAGCTACAGCAGGAACAAAGCAATGGAAATTTTATCTTGGCTTCAGAGAGGTGGGACGGCTCCACAAGGGAATTCTGTCCACAGTTGTGTTTTCCACGTTGCAGCTGAAGCTCCTTGGCCCAGGAACTTTGTGTTTCTGCAAGGCCAACGACCTTGATGTGATCCAGCAGGAAGGACTGGTTTGGAGTTGCTGGGGTTTCATTTTCTACCACTGACCCCCAGGGAAATGGAAGTGCTTTGCTGCAGTGGCGTGGGTTAGCCTGGATTACGTGACCCTGCAGCAGGAGTCTTTGTCAGAGCTCACAAGGAAAACCCAAGCCACAGGAAAAGCAGAATCACAGAGGGCTTTCCCAGCCTTGGTGGCTCTAGGATCGAGTGCAGCCGTTCCCCCAGCACTGCCAAGGCCACCACTGACCCTTCCCCCAGGTGCCACATCCAGGCTTTGGGCACTTCCAGGGACGGTGATTCCACCACAACAAGCTGAGGAGTGTTGAGCCTGCTCTGCCTTTGCAGCTTGTTGTCACAACACCTGTGCTGGCTGTGCTGCTGCACCCAGGGCCTCTTGTCCCCTGCCATCGGGGCTGCACCTCAGCCTGTGCTGCTGGGTTTCAGATATTTTCTAACAGGGTCACTCTGTTTCTTTGCTGCAGGATATGTCTGCGCACATTTCTGCCTCTTTGCCAAGCAGTTTTAGCTTTGGAGGCCTGAAAATGGGTCAGCTCACAGCTGTGCCATGGATATCTAAAGCCTCTGGTATTACAGTGTGGTCACAGTATTTATTTACTTTCCAGCAGTGATGGCAAAAATACAGATATTTTCTGCAAAATTAAGTGCGTGAAGATTTCATGCAAACGCATAATTCCTGTGCATGTTCAAATCTCTTGGGGAGCTGAGGCCCTCACCCTGGCTTGGTCCTGCAGTCCCAAATTCTGCAGCTCATTTCAAAACCAGGAGGGATTTAGTACAGTGGAATGAGACATTCCCTGTCTGCATGGTCCACTGCATAAACCAGGCCTTGGAGAAGGTTCAGCAAAGACCCAGATCCACTGGGCTGAAATTGTCTGAGAATCTTCATCCAAAGGACAGTGAATGTTGTTAAAAATGCTTCCTTTAAGATAATACCTTAAAATAATCCTGCGAGTCCTTTGCTACCAGCACTGTGGGACCTCTCTCTGTGCGTTGTACGTGGCTTTATAAACACTGCTGTACACAGCTTTATAAAACTCAAGGAGGTTTTCTCCATCTTGCCAGAGAGCAGGAATCTGGGGAAATGATTCTGGGATCCTTTATGGCACACGGGGAAGCAGAGATTGGTGTCAGTTCAGGATGCCCAAGTCTCAGCCTAGGAAAAAAGTGCTTGGCTCTGGAAGGTCTCTTGCTCCATGAGTCTTCCTTTCTAGTTTTCTTTGCTGAATCCATATTTAATCTCAAATTCACAGCAATCTGTATTTTTCCCCCCAAGACCTATGCCAGAACATTTCCTCCAGGTGAGGATCAGGAGCACAGGTTACACTGCAAACTGCAGTTTTACCTAAAAGCAGCATGAATTGAAATACCTCAATTTAGACTTCTAAAACTGTGGCCCATCATCATCCTCACCCATTTTTACTTGCAAAAGTAAGTTTGGGAAGAAGGAGGCTTTGAGCATATCTGGATAATTTTTGTCTGAAATCAACTGGTTCAAATAAAGCTGTTGTCCTTTTGCAGAAGGATCAGATCTCTTTTGATAGAGACAAAACCTGCTCCTGATTAATTTTACTCTATCATCTGAGTGTTTGTTAACCCCAGTCACCTCCATCTCTCTCATGGCATGAAGTGCTGTTATTTCTCAGAAAACACTCAGGAGGGATTGAATGTTCTTCAGTTTACAAGAAGCTGCAAACAGGTTCAAAGAAAATGTCTTGCCTGGTGTTCAAGAGGAAGGTTTTTATCCCATAAATAGCTAAATCAGAGAGAGGGTGATGCAGTGGTGGCAGGTTGGAGATGAGGGTTTGATTTCCACTGTAATAAGACCTGCCTGGGTAACCTCCCGAAAATGCAAAGCTTATAATAGCTCAGCATGCAGTGTTTTAAAAGCATATTAATTAGAGCATTTATGAATTTGCAGATATTTCAATTTTGATTATACTTTGGAAACAAAGACTTTTCCTTGCAACACTGAAGGCAGTGTTCTCCTTACGCTGCCAGGAGAGTGCAGCGTGCGGGAATGGCACCAGAGGAACGGGCAGGGGCTGATCCCAGGGAGCTCCCCTTGGCACAGGAGGCAGAACTTGTGCCCTGGGCAGTGCCCAGCCCTGAGCAGAGAGGCTGTGGAGTCTCCTGCCTGGGGATGTTCCGGAGCTGCGTGGCCACACTCCTGTGCCCCGTGCTCTGGGATGGCCCTGCTGGAGCAGGGAGGTGGCACCAGGGACCCACCGTGCTCCCTTCAGCCTGACCCATCGGGGATTCGGTGAGGTAGCTTGTCTCTGTGAAATTCCTTTGTTCCAGGTGCCCTGGGGAGGAGTGGGGTACCTTTCAGATCCTCAGAGCTGGACCCAAACTTAGGAGTGTGCTCACACTGAGCACTCAATTCATGTCATCTTCTCAGGGCAGCGTGGGGTGCTAAACTGAACTGCAGCCTTCCCATGCCAAAGCCCTTTCTGCAAATCCTGTCCCAATTATCAGCAGCATTTCTCACTCCTGTCCTTGTCACACGCTGGTATTTTGGATGGAAAAGACAAAACGGAGAAAGATTTGCATGTTCATCATCATGGGTGTCAGGCATGGCAAGTCCAACAGCTGCTCTGGAAGGTGCAGCTCAAAAGAGGAGGCGTTTGTAGTGTCAGATATTTTGGGTTTTCATTTACCAAAGTAGGTAAGGTAGGGGCTGAGCACAATAAATAATTGAGCTTTTCTCATATAAATGTAACAGCTCTGAGTGTTTGTTTGGAATATCATAGAGAGCTGCAGAATATATATCAGAGAGAGAGAATCCTCCCTGGGATTAATCAAAATTCTGTTTACAGAGTAGTGACTTAGGTTGGAAATGTGTGTAAGTGGGACAAGTATCGTGCTCCAAGTCTGTCTTAAGTGTTTAATACAATTATACTTTTACTGTGCTTTGTGTTATTACTGAATTATCCAGACTCCTCTGCTTCTGAGGTACCAGATAGCATCCTTCCTCTGCCCTGGAGAATTCCAGCTGGACCAGGGCAGCAGGTGAGGCTGGGACCCCCCTGCTGTCCCCCAGGGCCACGGGGCTGTGCAGCCTTTAGATGAGCTGAGCGTGACAAGTGCTCGCTGCTGGAAGCAGCTGAGCTCCCCCACTCAGACCCAGTTATTTATTGGTTTGTACTTCAAATTAGTGCAAGTCTTCTCTGCCTGACTCTAATTGGAAGGTGCCTGAGGATATGGAAGCTGAAACCATTGTCAGCTTGGTCTGACACCAGCTGTAACAATTTCCTCAGGAATAACCCCAGAATTCAGGTGGGTGCTGCCTGCCTTGAAAGCAGCAGGTAATAGCTGTCATCACAGAAGGATCCATAGATCTGTTACTGGAATTAAATAAAGTTTTGGCAGCTCTTTGAAATACAGTTAGATTAGAAAACGTCTGAGGAATAGTTGGACAACAGCCTGCAGACTAATAAAACAATCTTTCTGTATTACTGATCTCCAGCAGGCTCCAAAGAAGGAAAGGAGTGTTTAGCTATTAGAATTAAAATTTTGTCTTGGTATAAAAGCCACATAAGGAGCAAGTGAAGGATTTTCAGCGAGTGTGGTTTTTTGAAGCACAATTGCCATTTCCATTGGCTGAGCCCTTGAAGAATTCCAGCTCATTGTGGTGAGATCAGCTCGTGTTCCTTCTGCACAGAGAGCCATTTCCATGCCAAATGCCATTGCTGGGCTGCAGTGCCTGCAGTTCCAGGAAGGGAATTGCTGCTGGAATTGCCGTCCCACAGGCTTTACCTAACCCTAAAGCACACAGGTAGATTTTTCTTCACCTGTCAAACATATTGAGGTTACCGACAGCTAGGGTGGAGGCACAGAAATGGTTTTAAGTTGCCAAATTCTGTCATGCTGGAACGTATCCCTGCTCTGGATTACAAAGCAACATGGATTTATTGGTGGTCAAAAAGAGGTGGCACTAAAATTAGAATTAATTACCATGGATGCAGTTCAATAGTGAGCTTTGGCGTCAGCGCTGGAGAAGTTACTGGGAGAGGAGTGCTGGGATGAAAACTGGGCACAGGCACCTCCTCAGCTCCAAAACGTGCAGAGTCCAGTCCTGTGCTGCTTGCCAGGGGAAGAAAGTGACCTGCCACACTCAATTACAGAACCAATTTCATAAAAGTCAGGGAAATAAGGAAGAAAATAATATGTAAAAAAAAATGGAAAAGAAAATTAAACCCCAGTGTTCTAGTGATGTGATAGAGCTGAAAAAAATAAGCCATCCAAGAAAGCTGAATAAATTTGAAACAGGCTTTCAAATCATCCAGCTCATTTCAGCCTATCTTCTTTCCTAGAAGCATTTCTCTAATGAAAACACTTTTCCTGCCATTAGACTAATTTTCACTTTCTGGTTGCCCTGTGCCTCATCCCACTCAAAGAATAATGGGCTCCTCTGTAATTTGAATTCCAGCACAGAGCTTTAGCCCTGCCCAAGACAAATCTGCTTTGGGAATCTGCTCTCTGTCTGTTCCTTGGCAGTGGGGAGGTGGACTTGGGGAGCAGGAGGCATAAATGTGAAGCATCTCATGTCTGCAATGTGAAATCCTTCCTCAGACAGGGCCTGGTCTGTGCTGCCCAAAGGCCATGTGCACACGGACCCTTGGAAGCGAGGAGGTGGCTGTTGCACTTCCTGCATCCGAGGAAAGCTAACCCAAGGACAGAAGCTGCTCAGACAGAGGAGTGTCTGTGGGCCTGAGATTCCAACAGAAATCTGGCAAATCCCAACCTGACCGCGTTCTGGGGCTGAGCCACATCTCAGACTCGGGGCTTGGCCCCTCCTGCTGTGGGTTTTAAAAGTTGGGTTATTCTCACTCCGTTCGCTCCTCAAAGTGTTGAAGGATGAACCCTTGCACTGAATTCTGATATTTTCTGATGGATCATCGCTGTTTCCCCTTCCTAATGGCTCAGTTTGAGGACTGGGTGCTTCACCTTGAAGGACCATCGTTCCTTTGTCTCTGACCCCTCCCGTGTGTCGCCTTGGAGCTGGTACCTGCACTGCTGCCTGACATCCAGGGGTGCCTCCCACATCAGACCTTGGTCCTGCAAAACTGAGTGATCAAAGCCGGTTTGGGGTGTTTTCCCTTTGGTTTTCAGTATCTGCCAAAGGCTTGGCCTTGTGAAGCCTGGTTTTCACACGGTGGCAGCCTTGGTGGGTTTACAAGGCCGGATGAGCCTTGTCCATGGGAACGTGGGGATGGAGACAGGGATGCCAGTGCAGCCCTGATCCCGAGTCAAAATAACCCTGCTGATTGTGTCCCAGATAGAGTGCTGCCTGTTCCAGCAGCTCTGGCTGTGGTCAGGCTGGGTTTCTCACTTGCTGGAGAAGCTGACAGGCTTCCCAACGAGTGGGGACCGTGTCAGCCTTTCATGGGGTCACTGAAGTTCCTCAATTCTGCTACTGATGCCTTCCTAGAAAGGCCTCAGTTTAAAGTAACCTGCTACAGAGACACACAACACATGAAAGATCTGCTCCTTTTGACACAAAATTGCTTCCCCCTCATTCACAGAAGCTTATTTTCCAGTGAATCTCTTTTATCGATCTTTTTTCTCTTCCTCTTAAGGCTGCTGTAGTCAGTGATTTTATGCTAAAGCTTAGATTACTTCTGAGAGTAGCTCAGTAACACAGTGTGATTCATCACATTAGAATATAGAAAGGCTGGAAGCCTCTCCTACTGTGTATAATATGACAAGTACAAGTTTTAGATATGAAAAGGGCCTGGTAAACTCTGAGTTTTGCTTTAGTGTTATCAGTGTAGTGATTAAAACATGCAGGGGTTTTGCCTTCCTGTTGATGCCATGGTGAATGTGCAGCTGCCAAACGGCTGTGGAGCTCGGGAGGAGCGACACGAAATGCTGATCCCAGGCTGCCCCACTGGTATAAAGTCCCACTGGGCAGACTGGTTTTAGTCTGTGCTGCTGGAGCCAGTGTGGAGACCCTGTCTGCCTAGAGAGTGGCACGAGACCAAGGCAGCAATGTCCAAGAGACCTGGCTTCCCTTTGAGGTCTGCTTCGCCTGCCTTGGATTTGGCAAAATGGCTGAGCCACAGCTTCCAAACCCGCTGGGTAATCCCTGCCTGGCACCAGTGAGGGCATCAGTTGCATCTTGTGACTAATTCGGTGTGACACGGCAGTGGTGGCAGCTGATACCTGTCCCAAGCAAATCCCTGCTCTCCCTAAGCACTGCCTTGCAGCATTTCAGCAGGGAAAACCCTGGGCTGTGCTGCTTTCTGGAGGAGATGCAGGTCTGGAGCACTCCCTCCTCCTAAAGATCCAAGGCACCAGCTGGAAATGAGCAGCCAGTTGTGATACTGGGGATGGGGAAGGTGGAAAACATCAAGTAGAGGAAAAGCTTATTTTGTAAGAACTGATATCGTTTTGCCTCTCGGAGGCTTGAACAAATGCATTTGAACATAAGAGCAAACTTCATTTTCTTGGAATACTTTAAAATCCATTTGATGTGTATAAAAACACTATTTCTTGAAAACATCATGAGTTTTAACTTTATAAAAGGACAGGGAAAACTCACTGCAGTTTGACCCATACCATGTCTTTGAAATTCTCTTGAGTATTTCTGGATTTCCAAAGGTGTCTGCTAGCCTCTGAAGCTTTTCAGGTACTCAAACTCCCCCTTTTGCTATTTCTCAGTCTAAGGTGATGTGCTTCTAATTTCTTGTGTGCTATTGTAACGAGCAGCTCTGGCTTTTTCTCCTTTCCTTGGAAAATACACGGTTCTGTTGTGCTCTCACTAATTCGTGTGCAGTGGTTTGATCTGCCTGAGTTTTTCTCCCCATGCTTTCCCTGGGCAGGACCTGCCTTTCCCTTTCACCTCCAGGCTGCATCCTTGTCTCTCCTGGAGGTGGTGTAAGCATAAAGCATTGCTCATCACTTCGCTCTTTTCCTGCCCCTTTCCACCCTGACGGATTCCTGCTGTTTACCCGACTCTGCTTAAAGTGGGGTGAAGATGATTCCACTTAAACCTGACTCTGGAGATCAGTGGGGCCTTACAGTGTGTGTGTGTGCGTGAGTGCAAATCTATGAATAAATAATGTCAGATCACTGTTACTTTTTTTTTTTTTTTTCTATTTTCCTCAAGAATGCAGCTTTTTGAGCCATGTGGTTAATGCTTTAGGTGAGTTGTAGAACTCAATAAATAATTGGAAGCCAGCTGTGCACCAAATCAATAAAAAGACTGCAGTCACGGGTATCTAAAACTTGTCAATGATTGTAAGATTGCCATCTTCTGAAAAGCATTTAACACGTAAAATTGCTGGAAATGGGTGGCAGCTGGGGGGAGGGGTGCCTGGGTGTTTTTTACCATTAATTGCTCAATGACTCTTTAGTTGTGGGATGTGTTTTGGAAAACACACCTTGGTCCTGTTCACCTGCCTTCATTCATCAGTATCGACAGCACGCAGATAACAACAAATGATTACATTTCCAGTGGCTTTCCATTGATTATTTCCCATCCCAAGCCTTCCTGCTACTCAGTTAATTTTCAGTGTAACTCCAAGATAAACACTCATGTGGTTGTTTCGCCTCTGCCTGTGAAAATGGAAGGAATTATTGTACTGCATCCAGGAATTTCTAAGGCTGTTGAAAGAGAAGTTGATAGGGAAAAAAATTGACTGGCGGAAGCTCTAGATCCCTTTAATGGAGAGCTGATAACACTGCTGGAAAGCAGAGAGGGAGGCAGGAAAGACTCAGCTCTTCCCACAGAGAGGAAGGACCACTGAGATTTATGTTGCTTTGTACACTTCAGGGAGAGTTTATCAAAGCTGAATTTTCAATTAGAACAGACTTGATTAAATGAACTGCTTTTTAAAGGGCAAATAACACCTTTGTTTTACATGGAGTATAAAATCAACAGCGTTAATATTTATAGGAACTCGTTTTGTCTGAATGAAACTGGTTTCAAGTACCACTGGTTGACTGCTTTTGAAATTAAAAAACTCAACTCACCAGCATCATTTGAGGAGGAAAAAGAATTGGTTATCTTGTGCAAGTGATGTAAGCTGGTTTAGGGCTGATGGGAGTTCCTACCCCCCTTCTCTTTTGGGGTGTCTGTAATGGGGCTGGGTAATATTGTCCCTTAAATTAATAAAAGCTTGTTCTTGGCACCGATCAGTTCAATAACTGGATGTTGTAGCTGAGCATAAGAATCTAGTTTTATCACAAATTACTGGAGCTGGGTCTGTTTAGAGTGAATACATGATCATAACAGGGAACTCTTGATCAATATCCAACAAGTCACAACTAGTGAGTGGGGTTGCTTGGTTTTCAGTTGATTTTCTATTTCTAGCAGGAATTTTAACCTATATGCCTTTATCTGTAATTAATTAATTGCAAATGTGTTTAGCCAAAAGTTCTGTAAGTGTACAGAGGGGCTGACTCAGGAGTGCCAGCTTTGTGTCACGGTGTGGAAAACTCTAGAGGGGTGGAAGCATCTCGAGCCAGTGACCAGGCATTGAGGAGTTCCTCGTGCTGGTTTCCAGCTGCCCTGGGGAGCTGGATCCTCCAGGCTTCGTTACAGTTCTGGATTTCCATCACTGCTTTCCCTTGGAGAACAGGGGGAAAGTCCCTTCCAGTCCTGCTTTG
The DNA here is from genome assembly GCA_013398955.1 of Callaeas wilsoni. Classification (NCBI taxonomy): domain Eukaryota; kingdom Metazoa; phylum Chordata; class Aves; order Passeriformes; family Callaeidae; genus Callaeas; species Callaeas wilsoni. The sequence goes on from VWPU01011389.1 coordinate 19,386, forward strand.
GGTTTTTTTAAATGTGCTTTTTCTTTTAAAGCAGGATGTTGGATTTTGTGGAGCACCTAGGATGTTTGCCCAGCAATTTTGTCTTGAGTTTTGTCTTGTAAACTTTCTAAGTATTCCTAGGCAGAGCTGATACCATTTTGTGAGGTTTCGAGAATGTCACAGTTTTGGAGCAGTTGCAAAGCAACTCGTTGCTGTTGTGATTGTAGAATCCTGGAATGGGTTGGGTTTGGAGGGACCTGAAAGCTCATCCCATTCCCACCCCCCGCCATGGGCAGGGACACCTTCCACTGTTCCAGGCTGCTCCAAGCCCTGTCCAAGCTGGCCGTGGACATTTCCAGGGATGGGGCAGCCCCAGCTTCTCTCATACCCTGTGCCAAGGCCTGCCCACCCTCCCAGGGAGCAATTCCTTCCCAACATCCCACCTAACCCCGCTCTCTGTCAGCGTGAAGCCGTTCCCCTCATCCTGTCATGCCAGGCCCTTGTCCCAAGTGTCCATCCATCTCTCCTGTTGGCTCCTTCGGGTACTGGAAGGCCACAAGGAGGTCACCCCGGGGAACCAAAGCAGCCCCTTCCAGGCCCTCGGTCGTTAGTGCAGAGGTGTTTCTGAGCTCCTGGGCTTGCAGACCTCCCAGCGCCGACCCCTGCCAGGCCCGTCCTTCCCAGGCCCGTCCTTCCCAGGCCCGTCCTTCCCAGGCCCGTCCTTCCCAGGCCCGTTCCTGGGCCGCGCTCTCCGCTGCTGGCAGAAGGGCCCGAGCGTTTCCACCAAGCTCAGCCAACCAGGGCCACATTTACCTCTCATTTCCCCCAGAGCTCCCCATCCCCACCACTGCCGTGTCTTTCCCATGGGTGTTTCCCTCTGCTATGTGTCAGGGGAGGATTAAGAGCTAAAGAAACCTGCTAATTACTTAGTGGGATCAGCATCTGCTAATGAGCTGGGGTGCAACAGTGCAGCACTGGTCTGTAACAAATCTGCCTGCAGATAATTTGCTCAGAGCAGATTTTTGTCTGGGTGAGCTAGATCCATGTTTCACTTGAAGCAGTCACCTAATTAATGGCATTAACAGGGAGAGGTTTCACTCCCAGCAGGGAAAACCCCTCAGGCATTGGCTCCTGTTCCCTGGCACAGGGCAGTAACTGCTGCCCTTCCCTGGACCCGTCCTAAAAGGGTTTGGGGCTTATCTGGAGAGAGAAGCAAATAAAAGGTGGTGATGTGAAGGTGACCATTTGAACATTTTTGTTGGCACCTTGTCCCACCCAGTGCAGGTGGAGTGTGGGTCAACATCTTCCAGTCCTAGTCCTTGATCATGCCAGTAATGTCCAAAGAAAGAATCTGGAAAAGTGTTTATCTCATGTTGGTTTTAAAAAATGGTTTGGCACCTTGATGCTTAAATATCAGCTTATTAATGGTATGACAAAAACGATGGTGGGGTGATGTCTCCCACGCCTCCAGAGGACTGCTGGATTCCCAGTACACTTGGATGCTGGAAACTGGGCTAAAAGAGAAGTAGGAGGCCCACATGCTGTCCAAGCATTGTGAGAGCTATTACCCAGCTAGCTCGCTGGCAGCCAGTTCCAAAGAGAAGGCAGTAAAACCCCTATTTATGAGGAATATTCCTGTAGAAAAGTGTAATTTGTAGCACTACCTGAGCTAATTACAGTCGTCGAAAATCCAAACAGTGCAGGAACACTGGGCTTAAGAAAAGAAGCGTTAGGAGCTTAACACTTGCAAGCTGTCAGAGCAGTGACCGGGGTAAGCAGGGGAGACAGCTGCAGTTTGGGCCATGTGGACTGTGAGGCTCAGACCATAACGTGCTGCTGCCTTAGCCATCTGCGGGCTGTGGGGATTTCTGTCCGTGCTGTAACAACCGGAGAACCCACTGCAAGCACTTGTGAAGGCAGCAAAAATCAGCATACATGGGAAAAAACCCATAATGCAAATACTTAAAACATAAAATTAAACGCTCGTGGATGCTTTGTTATTTCCTGCCTAGTTCGGCTGAGCTTGCCATAACCTCTAAAAAAAGCTTTTGATTTCTGATGCTAAATAGAAATTCAGGTATTTGTATAGCCGTTATATCTCATATGGTAATATTTGTATGTAGTTCACTGTTATATAAATTGGTATAAAATCTGATAATACAAGAGGTGAGTAATTAAAAGCTCAGATCTATATTTTTCTTACCCATGGAAATCTTTGCCAGAGGCAGCATTAGTATTTCAAGTCAATCACCTGTCCCAGCAGCACATTTGGATAGCTGAGGATGCTCTGAGCTGAGCTCTTTTATTTCTTAGTGCAGGGAGATGGCCACACTCCAAAGGAATTGGCTGGAAAACAGCAGGATAAAAGAACTTTTTCCTATTTTTAGGTGATTTTTTTCCCCCAGTGAGCCATACCCAGCATGGTTTGGGGAGAAACTTAAAATTGGAGAAGAATCCTGTGGTATCAGCCACGCTTCTCCCAGCACTTTACAGTGTGTGATGTATGAACATGAAGGTCAGCGATCCCACTCCTCTCAGATCTTTTCCAAGCAATTTGTGATCTCGTGTATAAAACATCTCTCTTTCTGGGCAGAAACACATCTCACTGCAGGGCTCGCCCTGCCTTTGAAAGGGTCTGTAGGAACAGTGATCCTGTCTGGCTTACTCGCTGGTATCCCTTCTTCTGCCTCGGCTATCAGCTGGGGAGATGGAATTCTGAGTTCCTAGGGATGAGTACAGCCAGCAAACTCCTGAGAGGGGCTTTGAGGCACTGTGATGCTTTTGGTGAAAGATGGTACAAAGTCATTTCTTTTTGATGTTAATTTATCTTTTGCTGTCTCATTATGATGGATGTCGAGCTGAGTCAGAAGCCCAAACTTTCCACAGCTGTACCTGATGGAGTGGTCAGGATTTGGGTCAAATTAAATTCCTTGTTCTTTCCCTTTGCTTATTGCTCCTCTAAATGTCATTCCAGGAAGCTCTCCATACTTGAGGCATGTCAAAAACACATGTTTAAGTTATGTGCACCATAGGTCAGTTCTCATTCACTTTGCTCTCAATCTTTTATCTCCTTGCACAGGGAGCCCTCTAAGGAATATTCATATTGTCTAACTTGGCATTAAAATAAACACTTCAGCTTCATTACTTTCATAGAGTTGATTTAAATACTTGAAGTGACTGATGAATTCTAAATTATGTTCAGCTGTGCGAAAGCTTTACTGAAATTTCACAGAACTGGAGTTTGGGTCAATGGCACTAACTAAAGCCATTTATTGGTCAAGAAATGGTGTTCTATGCAAAACATTAATGTAAAAGGGAACTGCTATCTTTAGATGATCCAGCACACACATTCCCAGGCAGAAGCCCAGGAGGTGCTGCTGCCAGGACGTGAGTGGATGCTCATTGTAAACGTCGGTGAAGGAGCGTTTTCCGCCGGCGGCTCGGGCACCGCTGCTCCCCACATCAGGCGCAGGGGTGCAGGCAGTGCTGAGCCTCTTCATGGATTAAGGCTCCTTTTCCAGGGAAAGGAAACGAGCCATGGCTCGCTCGGATTGTTTCATATCCATTAACTCCAGCTAAGGACTGAGTGTGAAGTCCCATTTCCCTGTTCCTGGCTGGAGCTCACGAGGATTGTTCCCTGTGCCAAGGCTGTCTTAGAACTTCAAACTGCCCCATTTCCATCCAGTCCTTACTTACCTTTGCCAATTCATACCTATTTCTTCTAATGAAATGATGCTTTTCCACTGCCATAGTCTTTTCTCTGTCCTGGGAAACAAATTTTTATGATATATTTCATGCCATTACAAATAAGCGAGTGAAGATGAAGATGGACACTTCATATATGTGTAGTTGGCACATTTGAAACATGAAATTTTGCTGCATTTTAGGACATTGTAGCTGCACTCAACAACTTATTACCTCAAGGAGTTGAAGTTCATCACTCTTTACAACGCTTTTTTCAGCCTCTGAAATGCATCAAGGGCACCACAGTGGTGGTTTATTGTGCTGTGAAAAGGGATCGATTTTTATAATGCAGTTACAGCAATTGGGGTGTCTCAAGGCAGCTCTCAGCACTCTATTGCAGTCACACTTTGGAGAGTTTGGGTTTCTGAGGCTTTAAAAAACAAAACCAAATAACCCAACCCAACAGCAACCCAAAAACCCCCTTCAAAAAAAAAAAAAAACCAACCAAAAAAACCCCAACAACAACAACAACAACAACAACAAAAAAAAAACCAACCAAAAAAACCCAACTCCAAGCCAAACAAAAACCCCAAACAAACCATCCTGGCTGACAGAATCCGGTGGTCTCGATGTATGGACTATTCTTCCATAAGGAAAAGGCAGCATAAGGATTGGTTTGCAGAGCTTAATCAGGAATTGGACCAACACTGCAGCTCTTGGCATCCATCAGGTCAAAACTGGGTCTGCTGCTCTTCTTTATTTTAATAAAAGTTTGAGCAGTTTCCTTCAGATATCCCACAGCTGGTTCTGATCTTAGATTTACTGAAGGGGTTCTGTAGTTGTATGAATTTTGAAAATATTTTCATCTTTAAACCTCAAAAAAACCCCAACATTTCTAGGTGTTTTCATAAATACTTGAGTAGTTTTCCGTAATTTCCTCAGTGATTTTTTTTCTCATGGCACTTTCAAGCAGAATTTTCTGAATGGACTCAAAAGTTTCCCAGCCACAGTTAATAAAATCATCACTCAGCTCTTACTGTTTCTGAAGCAGAGTTTTGATGTACCCACTTTTGCCATGCTGAAAACGTTTCTGGGTGTGTGAGAAGGCCCAAACTGGTCCTGGAAAATGGTGAGGGATGGATGAACGTGCTTAATTCACCTGTGTTGGCTTTCTGGGTCTGTCCTACCTGACCATGAGGAGCTTGTAGGATGTGCTGCTTAAAAAGATTTGCGTTTTAAAGCAGATACTGTTGCTCGTTCCCTGCTGGTTCCTGATGAACAGGAAGAATCATTTCCTGGTGTTTCTCTGGGCGTTGGTGAGAGACTCAAACTACCAGAAGGGCTCAGCGGAGTGCTGGGATAGCGACTTGGGATAACTTCCAGGAGGTTTTTGCGTCAGTTTAACTAAAATTTGGCTTTGGAAACTGTTGGTCGATGGTCTGTGGTCATCTGGCCGGGAGAAGTGATGAAGTGCTGCCCTGCCGGGTGAATTTTGCCGTTTGTGTCGCGCCCTGGGACGCTCAGGTGCCGGCTGGAAATGAGCAGGAGGAGCTGAACGAATCTGTCCCCCGGCTTCCGTTCGCAGGGATGCGTTGTGATTTTCCTAATGGCGCTGCTGTTTATTCCTGGCACACGAGCAGGAATCTCTTCTGAAGGCAGACATTGCCCTCTCCTGGATCCTGCACGAACCATGGAAAACGCGATCCCCGGCACCGGGAGAGCCAGCCTCCCGAAATCCATCCCTTCGTCTGCCATGCCTTCATCACTTTTAAGCTTTGATGACCCACGGAAATTTAGTGGAACGCGTCTGGTGAGAGAACGGCGTTTTGGGGTGAGAAAATGATTTAATTCAAAGTGTTGTCTTAGCAAAACTCCTCAAACAAGGGACTCATCTGCTGACTCACCAGCAGGGTTATTTATAATGGAGTGGTGCTTCAAGCAACATTGTTTTTAGGAGAAAACAATCTGTTCATCTGCTTCCCTTCAGCAGATGCTTCGTGTGAGAGAATACTCAACTTATAAAAAGTTTAATAGGATCCTTGGGATCGTGGAGCATATGCACACTATAAATACCCTTCAGTTAAACAGGCTGGGCTTTGAAGCTTCACATTTGGATGTTTTGCTGAATATCTAGCTTTCTTTTTTAGAATGACCTTTAACTAGTGGACTAAAATATTTGCTATAGACTGCGTGAAGATCTCTTCCTCTGGGGGGAAAAAAAAGTCTTCCATAGGTAAGAGGAGTGTTTAAAAGAGGATGACAACATTCCTCTGAAACATCTATTATTGAAACCTGTCAGGTTGCTTAACTTCTGAAGAACGTGGGCTTGGTGGATAGCCTTCAATCAGCAGCTGAACAAAATACCTGCTTTAACAGCACCTTTTTGTACTGAAAAGGGGGAAAATAGGAAAATAGCACTTCAGCAGTTCCCTGGGTCTCCTGAGAAGCTGCGTCTGTTTTGTTCAGGATCTCTGGTACCAGGGGCAGAAGTTTCCTCTGATGCAGTGGGATTTCACTTGTTTGCTCCATTCCGGTTTGAAAATATCTGACATTTTCATACTCTCTTAAGAGGTGCAAAGTGAGTACTTGTAAAAACCTCCACAGACACTTTGGAAGGGGAATTGCTTCTGTTAGAACAAAATGCTTCCACATCTGATCCTGCTCCCAGCAGCAGGAGAAGGGAGGGTGGGAGTAGAGTGGAAGCAACAAACCCCTTCATAACCATATTTCTAATTTTGAGACCACCAAAAATAACCACGCTGAGGCCATGGCGAGGTAGTCTTTGTACTGGACATCTCTAAGCTATTTTAAAATAACCCAACAAACCCAAAGCTGAACTCCAAAACCTCCTACCTTTGCATCCAGACAGATTTTGTGTGTATTCTATTTGCTGCAAACCCCTCTCCTTGCACCATCCGTCTGCAGGGACTGCACTTCCTAAAGGCAGTATTTTTGGCCAGCCAGTTGCAGTATCATCATGCTGAATTTCTCAGTCTCTAGATGATTCATTCATCTCTTAATCTATGAGGTTTCATAGTTTTATGTATAGCAGTTCTTTCTAAAATGGAGTCATAGCTTTTTATTAACCTCTTGTAGCAAGGAACGTCATGAATGAATGCTCCTGTATTACATGAGCTGAGTTATTGCCACTGAAAACTTTGAAACCTTGCCTTAAATTCTACATTTATCTAATACATTTGCTGAACACTTAAGATTTCGACAGACGCACATTATGCAATTAATTTTTATTTAGAAGCAAGTTTTTAAACTGCATTTTTGCCATTTATAGGTGTTATTTTCATCTAGAAAGTGATCCCAAACAAGTTATAGGTTCCACTTTTTGCTTGTTTGTTTATCAGAATGCTTTGTAACCCCGTGCATGGAAATACTGTTACCATCAGCTTTTTTAATCAGTCTGGGCTATGATATTTCAGGGTAGAAAGCACTGAAAAAAAGGATGAGCTCCTGCCTAAAGCTTGGTCCTTCTCATCCTTTTATGTTTGCTTAAAAATTCCCATTTTGTTCATTTTAGTTTTGCACCTTTCCTGCTTCCAAGAAGTTAGGATAGAGGTTGATCCTAAACCAGGTCTGGTGGTGTTAATAGGTTCTATTCCCATAATAAAGCTCCGGGGCCATAGCTGGTTGAAGAGCAATGAGAAATAGTGAAAGCTCTTGAGTTTTATCTAAAGTCATCCTACCACACATCAAAAGCTGTGGCCTTGAGGAAGGAAAGCCACATCTCATTAATAAGAAGTGCTGAATAAGTTGTGATCACGTGTGTGGATTCGGATGTGACTGTGAGATGCTCCCGGTGCCGTGGAGCACCGAGCTGGGATCCTGTGCACGGCCTTCATAACAAACGTTTAATTTGAGCAAGGCAGCTCTCATTAGGCAGTGAGTCAGGCTGCTATAAATACCCCTCGGCTCAGGCAGACTTGTGCCATATTGTATCAGTGTCTGAACACGGAGCGGGTGAGAACTGACTCATTTGGTGACTCACGGCAGACCTGGCGCTCCGCTCCGCAGGATCCGAGCTGCTGGAGGGCTGCTGGGGAAGGCAGGCTGTGCTGCGGGGAGCAGCGGAGCAGGGGAGGCTGGGGTTTGTCAGGCGCAGGGGATGCTGGGGTGTCTCAGGAGCAGAGGAGGCTGGGGTTTGGCAGGAGCAGGGGAGGCTGGGGTTTGTCAGGCGCAGGGGATGCTGGGGTGTCTCAGGAGCAGAGGAGGCTGGGGTTTGGCAGGAGCAGGGGAGGCTGGGGTTTGTCAGGCGCAGGGGATGCTGGGGTGTCTCAGGAGCAGAGGAGGCTGGGGTTTGGCAGGAGCAGGGGAGGCTGGGGTTTGTCAGGCGCAGGGGATGCTGGGGTGTCTCAGGAGCAGAGGAGGCTGGGGTTTGGCAGGAGCAGGGGAGGCTGGGGTTTGTCAGGAACAGGGGATAGTGGGGTTTTTCAGGAGCAGAGGATAGTGGGGTTTGTCAAGAGCAGAGGAGGCTGGGGTTTGTCAGGAGCAGGGGATGCTGGGGTTTGTCAGGAGCAGGGGATGCTGAGGTTTGTCAGGAGCGAAGATTATTTCTCAGCCCGGTTTTGTCCTCACCGTGAGTCGTTCTGTGGCCATCTGGCCCTTTCCGAGGTGCTGAACTTGGCTCTTCACCTGCTACGGGAAGAATTAGGGTTGAAATCCATCCTCCCGAGAGAAGGAACCTGGGCTTCCCTGGGCCCTGGCAGTGCCCGTGGTGCCCCGGAGTTGCCCCAGGCCAGCAGCTGGGTTTTCCCACCAAGGCAATTCCTGTTGTTACAGCAGCGAGGTGATTCCTCTGTGACTGTGACAAAGCAGAGCCACTGCACTTTGAATCATTTTGCATTTTGTGCAGACCCGCTCCCTCAACACAGATCTATATTATTGCAACATGACTGTTCCTGGAACACACGTTGCCCTGGATTAAAATGCGGGCCTCTGCTTTTCCCAGTTTATTGTCATGGAATAACAATAGCACTTCAGGGAGTTCCAAGACTTTTTATTTCACCTACACTAACCTCCAGTTTAAATTAAAGACTAAAATCTGAACCACCTACATTAATAACTTGCCACCCTTCTATTTTTATTTTTAAAACCTCTCTTATATCCGTGCCTCTAATTATACCTTCTGGAGAAGCTCCCCAGACTGGTAATGAAGTGTTCACCAGACACTGAGAGAGTGGAGATCAGCTCAGAGCTGCTGGCAAGTCTGTTGTGTTCTGCTTACGAGGGATGACTCACTCTTGGCATTTAAATTTCCTCATTTGCCAAAAGCATCCTTGCCCAAATTCAAGCCGGCAGAACGTTCAGCAGCTACCTCGGGTTTGATGGCACTGCCTTTATTGCTCCTTTTGCCTTTCTCCCCCAGACTGACCAGGTTGTTCTTCTCCCAGCGTGGGATGGCCGTGCTTCAGACAGCGTTCAGCTCCCCTCTTGGTCTCACAGAGAAAACCTGGTGTGGCTTAGGGAGGATGGATGGATGGATGGATGGATGGATGGATGGATGGATGGATGGATGGATGGATGGATTGCTCGTAAATTTGGTCCCAACCCCAGCAAGATTGTTCCCATCAAAGATAGAAAAGATCTAATGACGGATCACTAAGAAAATCACAGTATCATTAAGGTTGGAAAAAACTTCTAGGCTCAAGTCCAACCATTAATCCAAAATAATTACACTAAGCCAGGGTTTGAGCAGTGAGGCTTTGGATTCTGCCCCAAACACTCAAGAAAGCTTCTCCTGCCTGCAACAGCTTGGGTTTGAGTCTGTAGGTTTAGATATTCAGCTGTTCACTTAAAAAATAAAAAATGTCCTTGTTACCCATGTCTATTAAACTCCAAACCAGGCTGGGAAGTTTTTAAGATGTAAAGCATTTATGGTGCCTAAGCTGACCCCGTTAGCCTTGGCTGATGAAACTTTCTCTCCATGTTTACTTTAGATTTTAAGCCTGTGTCCCAGTTCGTGCAGCCCCCTCAGAGGAAGGGCACGCAGTGCTGATTTAAAAGAAAAAACCCCACCTCTCCTTCTTTGCCATCCCTCTCAAGGCATGACCTTCATCACTCTCCCCCTCTGCTGTAGCACTGAGCAGGGCTTTTTGTGGGGTTTCTCAGCTTGCTGAGCTGCCTCGGGAGCCGCTGCCTTTGTTCTGCCCATGGAATTCTCCCAGCAGCCTCAGGAAATGCTGATTTTGTCCTATATAAGCAATCCACATGTATCTTTGTAATCTTCCTCAGCACTGAAAGATTTAGACTGTCTTGCAGACATTAAAAGTCCTTTGAGTTGAACATTCCCGTCCTAAGTGTGTCAGCTCTCAGTTTGGGCCCATCCAAAGGCAGAGGAGTGTGCTTCTCTCACAAAGCCTGCAGCCTAGAAGGCCACAGCTCCACTTTATTATCTGAAATATAGGGCTAAATATGAGGAATTCAAGTTCTTCCTTGTTTTCTCCATTAGTTTTTAGGCATAAAGAATAACTATCACTAAGGAATGGCTTTTTGATGAGGCTGAGGGGTCACATGTCTAGGAACCAGCTGGATAGTCCATCATAATTGTATTAGCATTGTCAGAAAACTGCTGCTGGTTGGTCTGATATATTTGCAGTTAGATTTTAATTTTGATTGCATTTTAAGTTAGGCTAAAATTAGTGGTTTTTTGCTGGAGCAAACATTACAAGAAATATCTAGTTTATTATTTAGTAAATTGGAAGCCAATTAACATTTTTTTCATCAAGCAAACTATTCTTTGGAACATCTCTGAATACATTTTTAAAAAGAAAGAGCCCTGCCCTACTCTGGCTGGTGGAGCTGGGATTGATAGGGATGGTTTTCCGAAGTTCAGCTGAAATCCCCCAGCCTGCACAGCTCTGCAAACAGAGCAGATTTCCCTGCTGCAGCTTTGATTCCAGTGCCATCTGTCTCCCTCCTGACTGGTGACAGTGGCACGTTGCCCTGCTCCCTGTGCCCGGGGGAGCCCTGAGAACCCCAAAGGTATTTATGTCTGGAAGTTACATCCCAATAATCTGCTTGGTAAAGTTCCTTTCAGCGTTTTTATTAACAGGCCTTCAATCATCCTCCTCCCAGGAGGAAGAAAAACGTTGAACCTGCCATGAAAAACAATTTTGTTGGGTCTTTTCACGCAGAAGGGCAACTGTGTGGGGCAAGGCTCTCAGAAGAACTGAGGATTTTAGAGAGAGAATGAGAAGCAGTCATTCACCCTCTCCTGGATTCACAGCTACTGAGCACAAAGTGAGGCTGCTTAAGAAAATAAAAATACTTTTTTCTTGCAAAGCAGAATGAAACTTTGCAATGCTCTGTCCCAGAACGTGGTCGACACTGAATCCATTCAGATTTAAAAGACAGTCATGGATGAAAAATGTACCCGAGCTTATTAACTTCTAGGATGCTCCCGTGGCTGAGGACTCACTGAACTGTAAGTTCTTGGAAACGGGGAAGTATCAGAAAATGATTAAATTGCAGAACTGTTCTGTGCAAGTGACCTTGGACAGCAGCTACTCCAGCCTCGTGCTCCAAGTCAGCCAGCCTGCAGCTGGACCACTTTGCTCAGGGTCTGGCCAGTGAGATCTTGAAAACCCCCAAAGCTGAAGGTTTCTGCCCTGGGGCTCTGCTCAAGTGCTTTGCCATCCTCAGAGGGAAAAAAGGACTTTTTAGTCAGGAATTCCCTGTCCCACTTTGGCTTCTGTCCCATTCCCCATCCTCAGTCCCCTCCTCTCAGGTACCCCAAAGCCTCTGCTGCCTCCAGGCCAAACACCCCCAATTTCCTTCCTTTCTGTCCCATTCTCTCGTGGGGGTGTGTGAGAGGTGGGGTCTGCTGGACAAAACCGGCCTTGCCAAGCATGAGATCTCTTCAGGAATTGCTGTTTTACCAAGACTTTTATTCTGATAGCCCATGTCAGAAACAAAGGTCAAGAACTTTGTATTTTCACTGCTTTTTTTTTTCTAAATTTTTGGAGTTCTTGCTTGGATTTTTGGTGAGGTTTTTTGTTTGTTTGGGGTTGGTTGTTTGTTTGTTTTTTCTGGTTGCTTATTGATTTTTTAAAATATAATCTTAGATGGTGAAGTTAAGTGCTGTTCTGATATTTTGTGTGTGGATTTGCAAAACCCAAACTGAAGTTTGAAGTGTCCCTGTGGCGTGGTTCCTGCTAAGGATGTTCTCTGGTGACCCACAACACAAATATCCAACAAATTATAATATGCTGTTCTATTTTCAGATATTTGCATGGGAAAGAGAATAATTGCTTTAGACAAACTGCTGTTCAAGGAGCTTATGGTTAGAATTCATTATAATATTTCTGTGGTTTCTACTCCTATAGAACTGTGCACTCTATATAAAAATTGCTTTGAAAGTGTTTTTATTTTGAATTTCATGAGAAGTAGAAAAAACATCACAGTAATATATTCTAATTGTGTTATTAATTATGACCTAAAAAAGTTCTGATGTGTACACTAAACTCAAAATTTGGTATGTACTTTATATTCAATTCCCAAAATCACTTCTTGTAGTAAGTACTGTTGCTAGGAGAATTGAAATGAGATAAACACACAGGATTGCTCCTGTATTAATTATTCTGACGTAGTGTCAGAATTTCTGGCATTGTTTCAAGCCATTTCTGCATACAAAATAATAATAACAAAAAGTTCCATGGCTCGACCCTGTACCTGCAAACTTTTCAAGATGCTGCCCTTGGCTGAGCTGTTCAATATCTCAAATTTCCGTTTGAAGTGGGAAAATTTGCAGCATCTGTCCCATTTCTGGGGATTTAACAACAGAGGCTTGCTAGGAGCTGTCCTAATTGCTAGTGTTGGTCTAAAAGGTCATTTAAATTGCTCAAATATGCTTTCAATATTTATAACCGAAGAGGGCTGTGCAATTATGAATAAAAAAGTGATGCAGTAGATGACGCCTTTCAAAGAAAACACTCGCGGAGGTTTTTGGGATCCTTCTGGCGGAGCCCACCTTGAAGGCCCTGCGTTCCCAAGGTCGTTGGTGCCCAGCGTGGCCGCTGCCCGCGGGGCCTGGTGCGTGGCTGGCTGCCAGCAGGCTCGGGGATGAGGGGCTGGCCGCTGCTCCGGAGCAGCAGCTGTGCCAAGCCGAGGATGCTGCCAGCGCACGGGGCTGCCAAATGGCACTCGAGGGCTTCTTTGTGTCGGTGACAGGGTGCTCAGTCCTGGTGAGCCACAGAGCCTTCTGTGCGTGCACTCGAGGGCTTCTTTGTGGCTGCGAGAGCGTGCTCCGTCCTGGTGAGCCAAAGAGCCTGCTGTGCGCGCACTCGAGGGCTTCTTTGTGTCTGTGACAGGGCGCTCAGTCCTGGTGGGCCATAGAGCCTTCTGTGCGCGCACTCGAGGGCTGCTTTGTGTCGGCGAGAGCGTGCTCAGTCCTGCTGTGCCGCAGAGCCTTCTGTGCGCGCACTTGAGGGCTTCTTTGTGCCTGTGAGAGCGTGCTCAGTGCTGGTGGGCCACAGAGCCTTCTGTGCGCGCACTTGAGGGCTTCTTTGTGCCTGTGAGAGCGTGCTCAGTGCTGGTGGGCCACAGAGCCTTCTGTGCGCGCACTTGAGGGCTTCTTTGTGCCTGTGAGAGCGTGCTCAGTGCTGGTGGGCCACAGAGCCTTCTGTGCGCGCACTTGAGGGCTTCTTTGTGCCTGTGAGAGCGTGCTCAGTGCTGGTGGGCCACAGAGCCTTCTGTGCGCGCACTTGAGGGCTTCTTTGTGTCTGTGAGAGCGTGCTCTGCAGTCTGCTGAGCCAAAGAGCCTTCTGTGCGTGCACTCGAGGGCTTCTTTGTGTCTCTGAGAGCGTGCTCAGTCCTGCTGAGCCACAGACCCTTCTGTGCGCTCACTCGAGGGCTGCTTTGTGTCTGTGACAGGGTGCTCAGTCCTGCTGAGCCACAGACCCTTCTGTGCGCTCACTCGAGGGCTGCTTTGTGTCTGTGACAGGGTGCTCAGTCCTGCTGAGCCACAGACCCTTCTGTGCGCTCACTCGAGGGCTGCTTTGTGTCTGTGACAGGGTGCTCAGTCCTGCTGAGCCACAGACCCTTCTGTGCGCTCACTCGAGGGCTGCTTTGTGTCTGTGACAGGGTGCTCAGTCCTGCTGAGCCACAGACCCTTCTGTGCGCTCACTCGAGGGCTGCTTTGTGTCTGTGACAGGGTGCTCAGTCCTGCTGAGCCACAGACCCTTCTGTGCGCTCACTCGAGGGCTGCTTTGTGTCTGTGACAGGGTGCTCAGTCCTGCTGAGCCACAGACCCTTCTGTGCGCTCACTCGAGGGCTGCTTTGTGTCTGTGACAGGGTGCTCAGTCCTGCTGAGCCACAGAGCCTTCTGTGCGCGCACTCGAGGGCTGCTGCCTGTCGCGCTCGGGGCTCCGCTGGCACAAGGGGTTTATTTGTTGAGGCTTTTGCAGGAGGACCTTGAGAGGATGGAGACTTGATTTTTCACTCGCTCTTAATTGGCCAAAGGAATCTGCCCGAGCACGCTGGGGTTGTTCATTCTGGAGAAAAGGAGGCTCGGGAGGGACCTTCAGGCTCTCCACAGCTCCCTGACAGGAGGGTGCAGCCAGGGGAGCTGGGCTGTGCTCCCAGGGAACAACAGGGAGTTCAGGTTGGATATCAGGAAACATTTCTTCACTGAGAGAGGAGTTAAACATCGGCAAAGGCTGCACAGGGCAGTGGTGGAATCCCCATCCATGGAAGAGCTCAAGAAACGAGCAGATGTGGCACGGGGAGATGTGGCTTAGTGGGTTTCCTGGTCAAAGGTCGGACTTGATCTTGGGAGGTCTCTTTCTGCCTTCCTAATTCCATATTAGAAGCTCCAGAGAGCCAGCATTGACATCTACATGCTTGGCTTAGAGCTAAACTTATTATTAAACTTGCGTTAAAATTCTTAAACTGAAGTGTTCTGGGGGAAAAAATTGATCGTGCTTCACATAGTGCTGGGAGTTGTGGTTTGCATGAAGACTTTATCCAAATCATAACTTGCATCATAAAAATGAACAAAAGTTGGGGAGGAGCAAGAGGGTTGCCAAAGAGAATCCTTACCTGAGTGGAAAACCCCAAAATATTCCAACAGTTGCCACTGTCCACAGTTCTGTATAATTTGACTCAGTTTGGAGCGAAAAGGGTGCTAGTGAATTTAAATACATATTGAAAAGAAATATATTAGTGTGTACCGGAGAAACGCTGGTGGAAGGAAACTTTGAGACTTAAGTGCCTTTAGATTTGAGCTCCTGCACTGAGCAGTGGCTGCCGTTGTCTCCCCACTCCCTCTGGAAGTACAGAGTGAGTTCTGTGCGTGCAGAGTGGGTCGGTATCACCCGGAGGAGCCGGCTGGGGAGGGAGAGGAGGCAGCCTGGCCTGTCGGTGCTGTGGGATGTGGGACTGGCCCTCGGGGGGAGGTGTTTGGATGGATGTCTCAAAGCAGAGCGCTGTGGGTTTGTTGTTGCAGCTCTGAGCAGCACATGCTGAGGCACATGTTGTTTGGATTCTCATGTTCAGCTGACTCATCTCAAATCACTCTGGCTGCAGGAGAGTGCAAGGACTGAGAACATACATTGAATATTGGTGCTTTCGAGTGTTTTAGGCAATACGAGTGGGGTTTTTTTTAAACTTCCATTGTCTTAGAACTGCCATAAAGTTCCTGTCTTAAATCTGCCATAATTCTGCAGATTCAGCTGTGAAGTGTCTGCCCCCTGCTTTTTCTGCAGACAACAGATGAGGAGAATATTCCAGATGCTTTTCCATGTGCAGCTGCTCCAGAGGTTTTCATGCCCATCCCACAGGTTCTATATGTGTGTCATGTATTGACTGACAGGGCTTTTTCTCCCGAGAAATCCCCTTTGGATATCCCATCGCTCTCTTTCTGTGAGTTATAACTTCAAGTGCAGCCTTGCTGTGAGCTGTGCTCTTCCTGCATTCCTCCACTATTGAAATTCACTCCTCATTGCCCAGAGGAGCTGTGGCTGCCCCTGGATCCATAGCAGTGTCCAAGGCCAGGGAGCTTGGAGCCACCTGGATGGTGGAAAGTGTCCCTGCCCATGGTGGAACTGGATGGTCTTCAAGGTCCCTTCCAACCCAAACCATCCTGTGAGTCTGTGATCATTCCACTGGAAAGTTCTTATTGGAGTTCTTCTTGAAATTACTGACTTGATGACCCTACATCAGCAAACAGCACCAAACTGGTGTCACTGCATGTTCTAGGAACTGCTGAACATTTCAGAAAATCCCTTTGCTGACCTTCCTCCAAGGTTTAAAATGCATTTTAAAAACAAATACAGCAAATGCATGACCTAGAGGTGTCCCTTGGGGCACGGGCAGCAGCTGCCCAAGCCTTACCCAGACCACGTTAGAGCACCAAAAAATTCATCCCTGACCCCGTGCCAGGTCAGGGCTCCTTGGCAGCTCCCAAGATTTCAGCCGTGGGCTGTTACCTCGTGGTGCAGCCTGTCGGGAGCGGTGCCACAGCAGGTACAGGGCGTTTGGGAATCATTCAGAAAGGCCCTGGATATGCAGGAATTCCCATCCAGCTCCTCCTGGCCCTGGCACGGTGGCTGCTCCACGCAGCTCGGGCACGGAGCGTGGTGTGGGTAGCAGCAGTAGAGTCGTAGTAAGGTTGATTAAAAAGGGGAGGGTAACAAAAATAAACCCCAAACCTTGTGGCACAGCTCTGTATTCTGCCTTGCAAATTCCAAGTGCAGGTAGATTCCAAGAGTTTGGCATTTCCAGGGAGGAGGATCACTCCAGCCATGACTCAAGACCTCAGCTGGGATTTCTTTATCTCATCCTCATATTCTCTTATAATAGGGAATTTAAATTCCATGATAACTTCCTGCTCCAGTCAGCACTGCATCCATGGAATATCCAGCAAGGGTTTGGTTTATATTCACCCTGGGGAGAGAGGTGGCACTGGTGTCTGTATTAACATATTGACACATTTATTGACATCAGTTGTCTTCAGTCTTGCCTGTTTAATTAATATAATTGATCTGCTGAACATCTAGCTAATAATTCTGGGGCAAATATTCCAGCTAGTTACGAAAATGGAGTTTCAGCCTCTTATTGTGGAAGCTGCCACGAGTCTGGTTGCCAAAATAATTAAATGATCGTTAATTTGTAAATTTTCCTTCATCTGAAATGCTTAAGCTGGATTTTTATTGCAACAATTAAGGACAAAATAGTTAAAATGCCTTCACAGAAAATAAAGGCAAAGGAATAATCATAAAATGCCAGCTTATTTTTTATGTAGAAAAGATGAAACAAATAAATTTAATGTCAGTGTGTTATATAAGACCCATTGAACAGCAGCTGCAGTCAGAGTTTAAAGCTAGGAATAAAATACATGATTAATATGCACAAAGGATGTAGGAAACACTTCTGAACTTCTTTTATCCATTTGTAGCCCAGTTGACTGTTTTTCTGGCTTAGCTAATTGTTGGGTAAATGACTTTGTAATTCTGGGTTGGGTCAGAAAAACACATTAAAGGATAAAAACATCTGCAGTCCCAGTGACTCGCGGTACCCTGGGCCAGAGACAGCCACTTCTTCTCTTGCCTCTTCTGCAGAGATTAACAATTGCACTGCCCGTTCGTTTGGTAATGTTTGTAAAACCTCTTCTGGTGGCAGGGATGGCTTCACTTGGAGACCAGACGAGGAGCAGGCGTTAATTACATCCTGCTCATTAGGATTTGTTCTGCTGCTGGCCCTTTTTTGGTGCTGTACCTGCACCAGCTCGCAGCTGAGAGCTCCATGCAGGAGGAGCCGTCCTGGATTTTGCATTTTCAGCTCCATTTTCCAGAGGATAAAGGAATGAATCTCAACAAATATTTTGTACTTTTGCCATGAATAGGGGAAGAATTATGTGTCAGACTAACCCTAGGAACTAAAAGCTTTTCCCAGACTTGCAGAAGCAGGATTGCTTCCCAAGTACCCACTGCAGTGTGGCTCCCCAGCAGTGGGGCTTTCCCACAGCAGCCAGGAGCCCACTGGTCACTCAGGCCCAAACCCCCTCCTGGCTTCTGTCCACACCTTTCCCAGGCTGTGTTCCAGGGATTCCTGCTGCTGCTGGGACTGCCTGTGTCTGGAATAGTCCAGTCCTGGATTTTCCCTCAATATTTCGTTGTTCAGTCATGCTCGAACTGTAACTTTATAGACTTCTTCTATATTTGTTCTCTGTTCTTGGCATTTTCATGAAATCCCAGGCTGGTTGGGGTTAGAAAGGACCTTAAAGCCCATCTTGTTCCACCTCCTCCCATCGTCAGGGAACCAAATAGATTGGAGAAAACAAATCTACAGGACGTCTTTAAGCTTAGGACAGTTAAGGTATTACCCAGTGGAGGGTCAGGACTGTACTAAGGGCCTAGAGAACTTGAGGGTTTAATATTTTAACTTAAAATGTACCAATTCCTTAATTGAGAGTTCAGATTACTTTAAGCAGGTGATCCTTTCTGCCATCACCTGCAGTGCAAAGGAGCTTTCCACCACAAACTGTCTTTGCTCTGGTTTTCCAGAGTGAATCAACAGTGAAGCTACTTAATCCTGCAGAGACCAGCATGTTAATAATAAATATGAAAATACAATAGCTGGTAACAAATGGCTTTGCTTGATAGTCTGTCTCAAAGCCTTCAAGATAAATTCAGGCCCTCATTCAAAACAAACCATATACCATGTTTGATATTGCTGAGGTGATCTGTTTATTCCTCACAGTCACGGACAGAACAGGAATCTCAGCAGAGAAAACTGGGTTTTGGGGACAGACAGTTCTGTGGCTGTGCAGGTCATTGATGCTGGCAGGTTATCAGTGCTCAGAGCACTCAGTACCACTGGGCATTTATTGTGACAGCCCGTTCGTGCTGAAGCCCGTGGGAGTTCTTCCCAGGCACTTCAGTTGGGATCACAGTCCTTGCCTTTAATACTTTTAGCTTGTACAGTGGTTAGGATAATGACTTGGGCATTTTATGTCCAGTTCTTTTCACGTAGTGACATCAAGTGACTGTACAAGTGTCTTGCTGAGCTGACTTTGTAGTGCTGCGGAGGACTCGGCCCTGGTGTCCCAAGTTCTGCCCTACTTACTGTATTTTTCTGATAAAGGAAAGCTTTTTTTAAGTTAAAAGCTAAGGCTAACCAGCCTGTGTAGTTACTAACGCCTCACTTTGTAGTATTCAATCAATTGTAAAACGTTTGAGTTCATTCTGCCAAGACACGGACGTGGGCTGGCTTTATCCCACACTTACTCATCAGCCCAGCTCCCATTGTTCTAGGGGAGAGCAGAGGGAGACTGAACTGAAGATACATTGGCTAAACCAGTGTTTAACAGAAATTATGCAAATGAGTCCGTTATCTTGAATAAAACCATGGAGCTTAGCTGAGTTTAGAGCCAGGTAGTTGTGTCCTCAGTTATTTTATTCAGACACACCAAACCAAAAACTAGACCTGAACTGAAAGCTGGTCCCAAACACAGGCAACAATGCCATGCACTGTAAAAGCTTCCTGTTGTCCTGTCCTTGGTCTGGATTGATTGTCATGCAGGGAGCACCTTTCTGAATACCTGTGTAAGTCATTCCTCACTTTTCATTCGACCTGTGCACTGTCAGACACGTGCAGAAACTGGAATGAAAACCAGAGGAATGCACCAAGCTGCCAAGCCTGTATATTCTCTTCCTCATATGCCACTGGTGATTGAGCTACTTGACCTTGCAATAGCTTGGAGAGCTGTTTTATGGGATTCTTTATGGAATGGTGGTGTTTCCTTAGCAGGCATTTATCATTTATGTGATGTATTGGTGGCTGTGAGAGGCTTTGGGCTCTGACCTGCAAGTTCAGAACACACAGGCACCTTTCGAAATTGTACTTTTCCAGTGCTCTGTGTCTGGTATCTGCTAAAAATGAGGCAATATTTGAATCATTATAAAGCTTCCTTGGAAGGCAAGATACCTTTAGGCTGTGCAACAGAAAAAAAACACTCATCTAAATATGTTTTTCTCTTAATTTGTGCAAAAGATAATTCAGCTTTCAAAGCTGACAGATACCTGTGCTCGTGTCAGTGCCTCAGAGGGTTGTACATCTGTGTTCAAGGCATGGATGCTCCAATCCAGGCCTCCAGAGTGGCATGGGGACACTCTGCTCAGGTGCCAGGAGCCCACGTGGGTTGGAGTTAGAGGATCAGGCTCCCAGGGAAGGTTTTGGGAACCGCACCAACAGAGCTGGTTGGGAATGGCCACACCAGGCTGGATGCCGTGGAGCTCACTCTGCTGGCTAGGGCAGCACCACGTCGAGTGGATATTTAGTTGTAATTTTCTTAAGATGAATCCTGCTGGAGCACCCGTTAATGCTGGATCCAAGCACTATGGATCCAGTTGTGTGGGAGAACGGGGAATTTTGGGGCCGTTGCTTCCCCATGGGTTTCTTACTGCACTGCCACAGCACCAGCACATGGTGAGGTGACCCGGGGGCTGTGGCTGCTCTGACAATGCTACAAATTATCATCAAATTTACTTTTGTAAACCAAAGTGTGCCTCTGCTAGGCGGAATCATGGAACGGTTTGGGGTGGAAGGGACCTTAAAAATCACCTTGTGTCGCCCCCTGCCCTGGGCAGAGACACCTTCCACGATCCCAGGGTACTCCAAGCCCCAGTGTCCAACCTGACTTTGGGCACTGCCAGGGATCCAGGGGCCACCACAGCTGCTCTGGGCACCCTGTGCCAGGGCCTCCCCACCCTCCCAGGGAAGAATTCCTTCCTGATATCCCATCCATCCCTACTCTCTGTCAGTTTGAAGCCATTCCCCCTTGTCCTGTCACTCCAGGCCCTTGTAAATAGTTCCCCTCCATCTTCCTTGTTGGCTCCTTCAGGTGCTCTGAGGCTGCAACTAGGTCACCCTAATTCACTTGCAAAGCAGTTTGGACCAAAGATCTCCTGCCTCTCCCTTTTATATTTTTAAGTTTTGCAGCATCTTTGGCGGTTCCTGCTCGCCTTGGGCCCCGGAGCTGCGTAGGTGCATCAGTAGGATTTGGCTGCCCAGTGCCCCCTCTCCCTCGGGAAATGGGACAACTGGCCAGGAGCTGATCACTTGACCGTGGCAAATGAGCTGCCCTCATCAGTGTTGTGGTGTATATTTAACTTAATAATGTGAGCAGATGGTCATTCATTATATTGATTCATGAAGGAAGGGAGGAAGCTTGGCTTGGGAACGTCAGGGCTGAGTGCTGAGCATCGGAGCTGGGCAGGATGCAGGGGAGGGGAGGAAAAAAGCACATTTTTGTACTGTGTGGGGTCTGTTGGTTTAGTTTTTTGTTTGGTTTTCTCTTTTACAAAGTACCACCGAATAAAATCAAGTAGAGGTGACTCATCAGGCCTGCAGAAATGATCATTTCCCTGGAGGGGAGGCTCTTAGAGCACAAGCAGGATGGTGCTGAAGTGTTTGCACCACTGGTGGTGCTAAAAAAGGGGGAGATGGGGAGGCAGTTGCCTGTAGAGTTGTGAAACTTCTCACTCTGCTGTTGCTATTAAAGATGACAGCTCTTTTGCAGGGAAAAGGTAACACTGAAGTAATAATTCTTCAGTAGTTTTTTTGCAAAGAGCAACTTTGTTTAAATCTCTTCCCATTTAGTAGGGTATCACTAGAGATTCAAGCTGGAAGCTAATTGTATCAAATATTCAGCCACTCTCCTTGTCAGCCAGAGTGGGAAGTTCACAAATCCCCCAGCCTGCATCAGCTCGCAGGAGCAGCTTGATTTGGTTCTTAATTCTGCAATTTTCACAGGAGAAATGCTGTATACAGAGGAATATTCTCTTGAGCAAGAGCTTAATCTCATGTTTAGGTTCCTGTTTCTCCTAGTTGCTGATTAGCTTCGCTGTCTTATCAGTTTATGTCATAGTATGTGACTATAAATTGACTTTGCAGCGAGGAGGGAATACGTTCGTCTTCACAGATGCTGCTGTTTCCATGGAGATAAAAGGACCAATGGCCTTTTCTTGGTTTGGACTGTACTACAGTGAGCAGGCAGAGATGGTGCATTCGAAAATGCAACATTTGGTGCTTTGATATTTCCGTCTAAATATCAAATGAGAAAGCATATTGTTTTTTCTTGGTGATGAAGTTGAATAATAAATACAGCTTTGGGACTTTTTCTGGAAGCAGAAAGCGAGCCCACCAGGAATGTGAGAGCAGCGTGGCTGGTTTATGCTTGCTAAACCTCCTCTCTGGGAAAAACCTTTTGGCTTTGCAAAATATAACCCTGTAGAGCCTTTGGGTTTATCTGATGTGGTGTTTGATGCTGGTTACATCACCAGCTTACTTATCCGTGATGTTCCACCGTGGCTGAGCCTGAATGAGCGTGCAAAAGCTGTGAATGTGATTTTTTTTTTTTTTTACTTTTTTTTTTCCTTAAGAAAGAGCTTTTCTACCTCAGATTGCGTGAAAGAAAATATAAATATCAAGCCCACCCCCCATTCAAGGATGGCTTGCAGAAGGTGTTATTTGTGAGTACCTTTTCCTTCTTCATCTGTCGTCACGTCTCTGATATCTGTGTTGAGGATTCCAGAAGTGGGAGTAGTGATCAGTTTATTGTTGGGTAGGTTTCTTTCCACGAACCATTTTTAGGGTGTTACCTTTTTTGGCAGATGAATGCTCTGTATATTAAACATGTTTAGATGATGATGATGATGATGATTGTGTTTGTGCATATGGGTATTTAAAAATGCAACATAACAAAGTGAGTAGTCTATGTTGAGCAGGGAAAAAAATGAGGAAACCCTTCACTTTGCATCCAAGCAGCAATGCAGGGTGCTAGGAATTCTGTCTGTGATGAGTCAAGGGTCTCTCTTCCATTTTGTTCGAATGCTTTGTCATATTAAAGTGCAATCTGTCTTTTCAGTTCAGAAATACAAACAGCGGGACGTGCAGCGCAGCCTTGAGCAGTGTGATACTGAGAAGGCAAAATTTGCTGTGATTTCGTTGTTACGTTTATGCTGCTCAAAACCTAAAGGTGTATTAATTGATTGTTATTCACTGGAGCAGTTTCTGGAGGGTTGACCCAGGAATTGGTTCTCCCTTGGGCTGGAGGCTGAGCAGCCCCTGGTGGGAGCTGAGCCCCTGGCTCAGGGCTTGGCTGCTCTGGAGGAGTGCTGTCAGTGCTGGGATGGATGGAACTCACAGAGGTTTGCTCCAAAACACCACCAAACCAGGCAGGGATGGATGGAACTCACAGGGGTTTGCTCCAAAACACAACCAAACCAGGCAGGGATGGGTGGAATTCACAGGGGTTTGCTCCAAAGCAGGACTGAACCAGGCAGGGAGGGATGGAATTCACAGGGGGTTTGCTCCAAAACACCACACCAGGCAGGGGTGGATGGAACTCAAAGGGATTTGCTCCAAAACACAACCAAACCAGGCAGGGATGGGTGGAAGTCACAGGGGTTTGCTCCAAAACACGACTAAACCAGGCAGGGATGGATGGACCTCACAGGGGTTTGCTCCAAAACAAGACTAAACCAGGCAGGGATGGATGGAATTCACAGGGGCTTGCTCCAAAACACAACAAAACCAGGCAGGGATGGATGGAATTCACAGGGGCTTGCTCCAAAACACAACAAAACCAGGCAGGGATGGATGGAACACACAGGGGTTTGCTCCAGAATGGGCACAAACCAGGCAGGGAGGGAGGGATGGATGGATGGATGGATGGATGGAGGGATGGATGGATGGATGGATGGATGGATGGAAGGAACACACAGGAGTTTGCTCCAAAACACAACCAAAGCAGGCAGGGATGGGCCCTTGGATTTGTCCTCACTGCCAGTCCAGGGGCTTGGGGTGGCTGTACCTCTGTTTGCAGTTCTGAACCCTGGCTAACCATCCGCTCCCTTTAGGGTTAAATTTGGGCTTTCCAGAGGATCCTGCATGAAACACATGCAGTTTTTATCCCCAGCCTTTTCCAGTTATTTTAACAGTGCCCTGATTTGAGTAAATCTGCTCCATGTTCAGTAGCACCATCCACACACAGGCAGAGTAAATCCAACCATTCAAAACCAAACTCCTCAAACAGAATAAAAAACAATGTTAGAATCTCTCTTAAAGTTTTCTTTAGCTTTTTGTGCTGTGATGAAGGGGTGAATGGTTACGTTGAAATGTTTTGAAATCAAAATAAATGTGGAGCCCTTTGCAGGAAGTTGAAATAAGAAAAGTGAACTTGGAAAACAGGTTGCAGCCTTCCAGGTGTGCATGGATCAGCTTTAAATATCCTGCTGTGTGTTTATCCGTGGGAGAATAGCTCTGTCTGTGTTGGAGTCCATTTTAATTTGGGTCCTGGGATTTGGGGATTCTGTAGCTCTCAGCAGGGAATGGATTTCATACGGTGCTCATCATGGGGGGCTAAGGGATATTTAATCCCTGTGTGTTGCTGCCTTTAACAGTGAGGTTGCAGTCTCATTTATAGACCCGTCTTGTGCAGTATTTTCCTGTTTTGCTGCTTACCCCTTTGATATCTTGTACCCAGCTCAGCACGTTGCTGTGGAAAACAAGATGTGGATTCTGCCTCCTACTATAATTCTGTGTTTTAACTCCTCTGTAAGAGAGCTGATGCTGGCTGTTGGAAAGAGGAAAATGTAAGCTGGGATTTTTTTTAAGAACTTGCTCTTAAGAACACATGTGTGTAGAAAATCTTCATGTTCTTTAAAACGAATGGGTTCTGAACACTGAAAATGTGTGTTTAACTGTTATACACCAGTTCTTCAATGCATGAGTGAGTTTTCATTTGAAAACTTAAATATAGTGACTCTGTCAATGTTCTTGTAATAGATATATGCCAAAGGGTTTTGCCATTAAAAGTATCTTTTTTAAGGTAAAAATATCTTTTTCGTCTTAAAGTGTGGAAAGCCTGGTTGTTGCTGTTCTAAAAAAAGCTGAACAACAGTGTCACACTACTTGGATTAGTGAAAGCATTTCTTCAGCTGCTGCACTGAATAGAACATATGTCACTGGAGCATTGTTTTAAGTAACAGGATTTGCCTTGCTGTAAATCTCTCATGCTGTATCTGGGTAATTTCATCCTTTGTACTTTGCCGTTTTGCCTCTTTCATCAGCTGCAAATCCAATATGTACAACTGGCACTGCTCAGATTTGGGCTTACTATGGTTATTGCTCTGTGAGATTATAAATGTGGCTGTGTTTTGTGATGGCAGTTGTAGTTTCTTGAGGATTTCTGGGACCTAATTTAATGATGTGGGAAATACAGATAAGATGTGGGGAATATATCCACTTCCTGATTTAATCTAAAAGATATTTTCCTTCTCTCATGTCTCTTTGCTCTGAATTTCTGGTTTTGGACTGTGTGGGGTCTTTTCTACAGATTTAGACAGCTCCCAGTAAGCACAACTGACACAAGTGCATCTTATGAGTCCTGTGAATTATTCTACATCACCCTGCACCATAGATGGGGTTCTAGTAAGACTTAAAAGGAAATGCTTCTAATTACAAGCGTCTACATATTAATAGTCTTAATTAAATTCACCCTAGTTCCAGCTAACCCAGGACTGGAGGCTGCCTGCAAACTGCACAGGGATGCAGAAGGATCCCTCCTGCCTGTTTGTGTAGGCTGGTACTGCATTTTCACAAAACCAAAAAAAGTTTATAATAATTATTTATAATTCTGTGTAATGCTAATAAGTGTTGTGTTCTAGGATGGGACAAAATAATGGCCGTTCCTTGTTTAGTATGCTGGGGCTGTAGAGGTTCCATTCTCCCAGGAGATGATAATTATTCCTTTGATGGAGGAGAGGTCAGTGAGCCTGATGATCGCATTGAAAAATCCAGCTGTGGGCACTTGAGTTGGGAATGCACAAAGGGGAGCATTATTCCAAACAAGAACTCCCAGTCTGCATTTCTGCTGCGCCGTGTACAAGTGCTGCTATTAAACCCTTTTGATGGCAACCAGATTTGATGAGTTCTGGAACACAGCTCAGTGGTCTGTACTCCGGACTGTGCGTGCTGCTGCCTTGGAACTGCAGGTTTTATTGAGCATCCTTGTAGCTGTGAAAATAGCTTTCGTTTCTCTGCAGAGAAGATGGAATTCTAGAGCGCTTTTGGCCAGGTTCTGACTATTGCGTGGAAGGGGAGGCAGAAATGGAAGAGGGAGATGCCAGCAGAGCAGCTCTGCAGCATATGGCTGTGCTGTTTGTGAGGTGTGGGGGAGGTTTTTGACTCTCAAACCCCACGCAGAGTAACGGCACTGGTGTTTACCTGCCAGGAGCTGTCCTGGTGCCTCCCTGGGATCTGGTGTCCAAGAAGCTGCGCACAAAGAGCCGTCCTGTGCACGGGGAATGAGGGAGCCAAGGGGGGAGCTGGGGTCTCCTGGAGCGTGTGGGGATCTCTGCTGTGAGCTGTGAGGTTTTTATGTGTGCAGCCATAAAAGCAACAGCGGCGTTTAATTTCGTAGGGTTGCCATCCAAACGAGTGCGTGCCAGGAAATTAATTAATAATAACAACACTGTGAAGAAACATAATATTTTCTGTGTGCCACCACAGCCTCTCCCTGATGTATTTGGCTGCAGAGTGCTGGACAAATAGTGGGGTGAAATGGATAGGAAAAAAGAGAAGGTTTTTCAGTGCTGCTTCAAAAGCCAAAATTATACTGCCCTATGTATTTTAGGTAAAGAGCAGTAGGAATTTGTCCTTGGAAATGGGAATGTGTCATGTGCCAAATCACCTCGTAGTGGCCACAGCCAGCTGCAGTCACACCTGGCCTGAGACAATGGGAGCTGCCATGAAAAGCTTCCTGCTGCTTTCTCTGCTTTCCAGAAAGTTGTCCTGTGGGCTGGGTCAGGGTGTTCATTCTGGAAGCCCTTCTAGCAGCTTAATAAACTTGTTAATTAGCAGGCATTTAGCTGGAGTTGATGCGAGTCCATATTGTTATGACTTGTATTGTTTATCACCTGTTTGGATATCCTTTTGGTTATATTTCAAATGTTGTTCCTCATGAAAGAAGTGGTTGGATTTATTAAACGGGAACGGGACAGACTCTACTAGTTTTTAGCTACAGTCTTTTCTAATCTCAGCTCTTGCCACAACTCTGGATCGACATGAGAACGAAAATTTCAACTTGTAAAATAATGCTACTCTTCAGCAGGATAAAACACTGGGAAGTGCAAATATTCCTTTTAATAGTTCCAACCAACCAAACCATTCTTAGCTACCTCAGGTGATGTGGAGTGAATGGGCTTAAACAGGGGATGGACTTGTCTGCCCCTGCTGTTTCCAAGCTGATTTTGGAAGGATGGGTGCACGCAGGTATCCGGGGGCCTGAGGCAGGACAGCAGCCTGTGCTGGGATTATTAATTCCACGTACTCATTGCAACATGCACTTTATGGAAAAATGTTCCAGAAGAAAGGGAAAAATCCCGGCAGATGGAGGGGAGCAGATTGCTGTTTCAGCCAGGAGGAGGAGCGGTGAATGAAGCCGTGGCTCCGGCAGCGTGCAGCAGCTAAGGACAGCGAGCGTTCGAGCAGCTCCTCTCATCAGCCACACCATTAACTCCAGACAGGCTCCTCCAGCTGTGCTCCTGCACCAGCTTCCCTCCGTCTCTGACACCGCAGTCTCGGGCTGTCTGCTTGGAAGCTCTCAGACAGCAGTGGTTTAATAATCCTGACCCACTCACAGGTTTGCACCTGCTGAAAATTCAGCAGCAGCAGAATAAGCATGGCTAGGTGGATGTCCTGGGCAGGGAGAGGGGACAAGCTGCCCTCAGGCTCCCAGTCCTGCCAGGAGCACCTGCCAGCTCCCAGCACACTGAGAAAGCACAGCATAACCTGTCAGAGCAAAAGCAATTCCAGGTTAATGGCCTCGTGTTCTGTTCTCCCAGGTTGTTTAAAAACCAATATTGAGAAAATTGTCTGCTGAGTTTGGGAGGCTTGTTGGGGATTGCAAGAGAAAATGAAAGAAAAAAAAAATAGTTGTGGCTTTATAGGATGACCAGTAATGGATTTCTTTTTATTTTACATCTGAGCAGGGCTCTAAAACTGAAAGATTTAAAAGGATGGTCATTTCTGTTAGCTGATGGACAGGGAAGTGCTGTTAAAATGAGTGGATTCTAATGGCAAACGTGATGGGATTTGTACAGGAGTGAGAGGCACTGTCACAGCTGCCTGGGGTCTGTGTGCTCCCTTAGGAGCTGGCTTTCTCCTGCTCTCCTGGGGACTGAGATGCCAAGGATTTGGCTCAGATTTGGCTCTGGTTTTACTGGCAGACTCATCTGCTCTCACAAGAGCCTCGTGTAGGAATTCACAAGTGGTTGCCTGTCCGTGAGCGCCTGGGCAGAGCTGGGAGGCACATGGCCTGGGAGTGGGCAATGGCCAAGCTCCCGTGGGCAGCAATGGGTCAGAAACTGAAGCTACCAGAAGCAGCATTTGTCAGCTCAGTCATTCGTCTTGTGTTGGTGCTGAAGTACCTGTGCTCTATTATAATCCTAAATCATCCTTTGAAGAACATCAGCTACAGATGTGGAAACTGATCTTCACAGGGCTGAGTATCTGTGAGACTGTGAACAGGAGAAGTGATTAATTCTCCTCCAAATGATTGAAATGTATTTCTTCTGATGTCTTTAGGTGTTAAAAATTAGTAAATTAATTCTAGCTTGAATGCAAACTTGTGCTGAAGGCTGATAGCAAAATCTAGCTATGAAGTTTAAAAAATAATTAAAACACCAAGCAAACAAAAAAAAGTCATTGGAACCTTAAACATTCCCTGGTATGTTGCAGAGGGGTAGATGATTGCAAGTGCTGTTTTGGCAGGTGGTTGGAGGCACAAAATGCCACATATGAATCTTAAGTGGCATCAGCAGATTCACCCCATTGCTTTGGGTAGGATCAGTATTAGTCAGAGGCTGTAAGGCCTGAGCCTCATCTTTGTCAGGCTGAGATCCAGAGGAACCCAAACACTGAGTTAAACTATTCCTGAATTTTAAAATTCGGCGCAGAGTGCGGAGCTCGTGTTTCCTCTGGAAGCGGTGGGATAAGATCCTGTCTGAGGATGCAGCCTGGTGTGTTGGACAGCAGAGACGTGGCGGTGCCCCCGTCCCAGCCTGCAGCTGAACCCTGTCACCTGTGTCACCTGTGTCCCCTCTGCAGCCCCGTGACAGCTTAGGGACCTCCTACAAACCTCTGGCACTTCCCAGCTGCTCTCACGGGGACGGGGCTGTTGGGTTTCTGCTGCTCCTTGGAGCAGAAACTCGGGGCAGTTGAGCTCCTCACCCCCGCCCTGTGCCATGGGTGAGCACAAACCGTAACAAGAGCATTGGGAGAGCTTCCTGCCTTACTGGTCAGGCTTTTTTGGAAGCTGGGAAGGTCGGAGTAGGACAGATTCATGGAGCCTTGAGGGCAGAATTGTTTTGGAAGAGCCAGGAGCAAGCGCTGTTCAAAGAGCTTTGTTGAGCAGAACTGAATCCAGGGAGATTCTTTCATATTCTTTCATATCTCACTGGTTAATTCTCTGAAGAAAGAGAGATCTGTGTGGAAAAAAGAGAGTGGTGGGAATGGAATCTGGGACACCCTCCTACTAATTTCCTCCGTTTCCTTCTTTTGCTTCTACTGGGAAAAACCAGGTATCCCAAGGCAGGAGGCAGCGGCTCCTCCCGTGTGAGCAGTTCCCCTGCCCAGTGTGGGAGTCGTGCCCTGCACTCACAGCCTGCTGCCCCAGCACTGACTGGAGCAACGTGTGGCTCTCATGAGTTCTTCCCGTCAGAAAATCCAGCTTTGGCGTCCTCTGGCTGCTTTGGTCACGGCCCATCCATGTTTTCAGCGTCGTTCTCCATCTTTCTTTTGCACTGTTCACCTTTCCAAGGGGTGTGACGGTGCCCCCACGGGTACCTGTGCCCTGTGGGGTGTTGGCTGGGTACCTCCCACGCTGCTGAGGTGCCTCGTGTCGGGATTGTGCTGTGTTTCCAAAACCTCGAGTACCTTACAGGAGTTACCACCTTGAAACAGAACAGCCAAATGATCCTGGCCGTGCAGTTGCTGACACAGTGTTGGCAGCAGGAATCAGAGCAGGCTGACCTTGTCTTTTTTCCTGAGGATTAGTAACTTACTCCTTCCTGAACAAAGCCTGACTTCTTTTAGCTTAACCACTCCGTTTGATCTTGTAAGAAAGTGACCTCGCAGGATTCACTTCAAGCCTCAGGGATGCAGAAGAATCAAAATTGATCTTCTGAGACCTCTGTCAAGACACCAAGAGAAAGATGGGGGGTTAAAAAGTGCATTTGTGTGCACAAGCACACACACACACAGGTCCTCTGTAAACTGTCAGGTTGGATGCTCACAAGTTAAATGAGGATTTTCAAGTTAAAGGTTCCTTCTTCCACAGGTGCCCACTCAAAGAGCTAGGAGATATTGATTTTTTTTTTATGGTTTCCTAGAAGAATGCTGTGTCCTGAGAAATTTGATTAGGTGGATTTATCATGGAGGACTTGCTGTGCTGAGCCATGTTTAATGTTTCCAGGCACCATCACCAGGAGCGCAGGGACGTGTGCTCTGTGGTGCTTAAAGATTTCCCAAGCTTTCCTTCAGATGTGATCCCTTGTCTGGTTCTGCAACTCCTCTTTGTTTTAGTGAAGCAATACCAATCTAAAGATCTGGGGTGCAGAATATCTTTGTGCTGTAAAGCTTTTTTTTTTGTTTTCTTTCTACGCTTTGAGCAAACGACAGCAATTAAACTGCCATTGCACAGTTCCGAACATTGTTTAAAACATGGGTGAAACTTGGGTTCTGTCACGTTTTCAAATGGTGTCTTTTGCAATGTGTTTGTAATTGCTGGGCTTGAAGAAAGCTTTCTGTCCATGTCCATTGCATTCTCCCTCCTCATTCAGAGCACTGTGCTTTAATTCCATGAACAGAGAACAGCCTGACTGGTGCAGAGTAAGATGCCTAAAGCTTCATTTCCATAGGAATTTTAACCCTCAGTGTTTCACCTTCTGCCTTCCTTCCGCGTGGCAAGGCAAACCCCACGCCTTAAATTGGCACTCGATCTTAACCTCTCAACAAACCTTTGATTGATCCTTCATTGCAACAGCTCCTCACCGTCATTTTGGTGTGTGCATTTAAAACCTGGCACTATTCCCCTCTGCCCCCCGGGATCCAGAACTGACGGCTGTGCCTCAAATTTCAGTCACCGTTCTCGTGAGCTTCCAACATTCCTGTCAACACCTTCCCTCCCCTAAAAAGCCCCTTCCTCAGCACCTGGTGGTTTGACTTTGTGTTTTTCCTTGTGTCGTAGGTCTTTAAATACTCTGCACCAGTTTTGCTGTCCAGCTCCATTGTACCATTCCCAGCTAGCTGTCCCTGCCACACACTCAGAGTACAGGTAAGAGTAGACATGCTCCACCCACTGCTGCCTTTTGGACAGACATCTGACGTTGCCATTTGACATGAGGCAAGCAAGGGTTGCTTAAGTTCTAAAAGGAAAAAAAAAAAAAAGAAAGGAGAATATTGGAATAAATATCCAATATTTTGGATGTCTTGTAGGGTGGTTGTGAATAGAACCATCACTGCAGTGAGTCCTTCTCTCAGGCACTCTGGAATTACTCAGTAAAATGAGTGTCATGTGCTTTAAGAGGCACATCCCCCTGGACTCGCAGAGGTAGGGAGAAGGGAGGTGCAGACTTAGCTCTCACACAAGAAATATGCCAAAATATTTACACAATTTCTGGAGGATATTGATGTTGTTCTGAGCAACACTTTTTTTTACCCCCTGCCTATTCCATGCCAGGAGCTGAGGGATCCATCCATGTGTTTAACCCTCTGAAGGTTAAAGGCATGGACCTGCACAGGGCTCAGCACTGCCTTGGGTTTGAATGAAATCAGGGGCTTTAAACACATCCTGGCCCTTGATGCCAAGCAGGCTCTGCCCTGGACAGATCAAAAATATTTGTTTTGCGGCTCATAATGCTTCTTTTAACATAGATGCCTTTACTATCTATGTGTTCTCTTTGATCCAAAGTGGAGAGCAGCAGTTGCATCCCACAGTACAATTCACTGTCAGTGCCAGTGTTTATTGTAACATCTTAGAGAGGCATCAAAGGGCAGCTAATCTAAGTCATTGGAAATGTGAAAACTGCTAAAAAACTGTGCATGCCATGGAAAATATTGTCTTTAATTTTTACTTCTGCTGTTAGTGATCGACTTAGTGATAATTGCCAGCTCATGAATAATATTAATATCAAAATATTGGAAGCCTGGTGCTGAAAAATCAAAATCGCTTTGCACGGGTAATAAGGAAAGACAAAAGCAAACAATGAATCCTAAATCTGTAAATGCATAAACATATTTCTGGTTTGAATATTTCATCCCGTATTTGTCTCTAGCCATGCATGCTTGGATTCACCCTGTTGGTTTACGTTGCAGCATCTGTTTGTGTGTTTGGTTTATTTCTGCCATCAGAGCCCCTCGTTTATTTGGTGGTAGTGTGTCCATAGTTGAGTTGTAAGACAGCTCAATATTCCTTTGGTGAGGAGCAGGGCCTCAAAACTCTCAGATTCCCTTTTCGTTTTCCTTAGTTGATAGTGCTTTAATTTTAAGGATCTTGCAATTGGGATATTGATGGGAAAACCAGCTGTTCCTTGAATGTCTCAGTATCTTGCTCCACATAGGGTATTATTTTTATCAGCAATATTTCTTCTGGAATTAAAGCTTAGAGCAGCATAACCTTGTGCTTGAAAAATCCTGAACTTGTCCAGCTTTTTTTGTGCAGAAAACAGAAATTCCCTGCTCTGGATATGTAAGGCCTGTGCAGTTTTCAGAGTGCCCAAGCCACGGGACCTCCAGCTGATGGTTCAGGACTGGGGGAGGGAAGGAGCTCGTCCCTGGCCTTGACTGATCTCAAGGAAGTTTAGGCTCAGGGGGGACCTTGTGGCTCTGCACAACTCCCTGACAGGAGGGGGCAGCCGGGGAAATAGGGCTGTGCTCCCAGGGAACAGGGACAGGAGAGAGGGAACGGTCCTGAGCTGGGCCAGGGGAGGCTCACGTTGGATATCAGGGAAAAATTCCTCACTGAAAGAGCTGTCAAACCCTGGCACAGGGTGCCCAGAGCAGCTGTGGCTGCCCCTGGATCCCGGGAAGTGTCCAAGGCCAGGCTGGATGGGGCTTGGAGCACCCTGGGACAGGGGAAGGGTCCCTGCCCGTGGCTTTAAGTCCCTCCAACCCAAAGCAGTGTGGGGTTCTGTGAATAGGAGGATACGGAGAAGGTGCAGCCAGTCTCTCCCAGGGACAAGAGGCAACTGAAACAAATTGCAGTAAGGAAAATTCCAGTCAGCTACAGGGCCGGGAGAGAGGGAATTTCACCATGAGCATGGTGAAACGTTGGAACTGAGGCCAGGAGAGGAAGTGGGGTCTGTCCTCAGCCGTGCTCAGTGCAGAGGGGCACCCCTGGCTGTGGCTGGCCCTGCTCCGAGCAGGGACTGGACTGTCCACGCTTCCACAAGTCCCTTCTGACACAAATCATCCTTCATCCCACGGCCCTCTGCTCTTGGGAAGAATAAAAAGAGCTGCAAGTTTATTCCGTAGAATTTAATCTGAATTGCAGGGCGGTGTTAATGCTGTCCCTGCTCACAGATGTGCTGCAGCCAGGCTGTCACAGTCGTCCTCGTGGCAGGAACTGCTTTGGTTTACCCATAATTTCAATTTCTGAAGTTACTATATCCAAACTGCCATCCCCACAACTGTAACCTCGGAGCTGAGTGCAAATGATGCACCTGTTTTTGTACAGGACCCGCACACGGGGATCCCATTGCTGTGAATGAAAATGAGCTACTAGAGCTCTAACAGGATTGGGCTTTGCATTGCTACATACACTTAATGGTATTAAATTTAGCTTTTAGTCTTCCCATTTATCAATTTATAAATAGAAATCATTAGAAACAAAACTAACAGACGTGGATGCTTTGGTCTAGCTTCAGTTTTGAGGCTTTATTTAGAAAACACGCAGAGGGATTAATTTTGTAGCCCAGAATTAAAAATTAAATTTGCTCTGAAAGAAGCAATTAATGAATGCACTACAGTGAAATCTGGAGCATCTCTGATTTGCTGTTAGCTAATTGCTGGATGTTTTATTCACTCCAGCAGTTTTATTTCTAGTCGAGACGATCTTTGGCATCTGTTTTGAATTGTTAATAGGGAAATAATGCATTTTTAATAACTGCAGCTATTGCAGTAATCCCTCGCTCATTTTACAACGCTCAAAATAGACAGAAATAATAAAAGTTATCGTGCATTCTCCTATTGCAAGGGAAGTCTTGGTAAGCGTGAGCATGTAGTGTCCTTCCAGCTAGATACTTGTCTGGGTTCCAGTTAGCCCATATGCCTCCTCTGCTTGCTCTTTTTGGGTTATTTCTGTTCGGGAATTAAAAAATAGACCAGGAATGTCTGTAACTTGGCTTCTCTGACTCCCTTTCCCTTCCTGCCTCCGGAGCAGAGCCTTGAAAACAATGTCCTCTAGCTGGAAGCTGCAGGTTCCACGAGCTGCTCTGATTTGTTAGAGGTCGTTGGAATACAGATTTTATATCTGGCGCAAAGGGCAAAGTAAAGGAAATGTGGGACACCCTGGAGAGGCTTCCAAAGGTAGAAATCCAGGTAGTCCTGTACTTCAGTGGCTGAGCCTCTGGCTTGATGCAGCTGCAGCATCATCTCAGAGGCCTCGCAGCTGGAATCTGAGCCGAGCAAAGCCCAGGGATGAAACAGGAGCTGGAGGAAAGGGGATTCAACCAGCTCTGTGTCTTGTCGGAAGAACAGTTTGTTCCCAGCATTTTCTAAACACGCTTTCTATGGCTTTAAACTGACGGAGAGCAGGTTTAGATTAGGTTCAGGCAAGAAATTGTTCCCTGGGAGGGCAGTGAGGCCCTGGCACAGGTGCCCAGAGCAGCTGGGGCTGCCCCTGGATCCCTGGCAGTGCCCAAGGCCAGGCTGGACGGGGCTGGAGCGGCCTGGGACAGGGGAAGGTGTCCCTGCGAGGGCAGGGGTGGGATGGGATGGGCTTTAAGGTCCCTTCCAACCTAACCCATTCCAGGGTTCTGTGGCACACCTTTAGGCAAACTTCAGGCAGACCCTCAGCCCAGCTGCGCAGGTGGAGGTACCTCACACACAGCGAGATTTCATGTGCAGAAGTTCCCGTGCTGGGGATATCCAGTCCTATTCCTGCCTGTATTCCTGTGTGGACATGGAATAGGCTGATGTGTGCAAACTCCAACTGTGGACAGATTTGCTTACCACTGATGTCTGAGCATCTTTCCATCCCATGTGTTTATTCATGGCTGTGATTTCCCTATTCTGATTTGCATGAAGTGTTGGCTGTCACTCATTCCTGTCTCCATCCACTCTACCTTCCATCCTTCTAATCTCAAATTAGATGCCCTTATCATGTCCAAAGACCATTTTCTAAATCTTGAAGCTAGAGATTTTTCTTTTCTTTTCTTTTTTTTTCCCCAGTGAGACCTGTGAAAACAAAATGATAATGCAAAGGATGTTATAGTACCAAAGAAATCCCATCATTTTCTTGCAGTCTCTGCCTGCTTAATGTTTAATCAGCACCTCTGGGAGGTAAAACCATCATTCTGAAAATACTGTACTTGCGTGAAATTTTAATGTGGAATCTTTGTTTCACCAGGTAATGTTGGCTTACATGCAACAAACCACTGTGTGGACGATGATAGAAGGATTGATTGTGCTATTTCTTTCTGTCTGAGCCCCTGGGAGGCTTTGGAGCTGTTTTGCCACCATAACTGGTTAACACAGAGGCTCCCCCACAACGATGCCGAGCTTTCAGATGCTTCTATCATGTATTAGAATGGTTTGGTTTTCCTTAACTCTTCTCCAGAGCACAGTGGGAATTCTTGCACACCAGACAGGGAAAACTGGGAAAAGGTTTTGCTTATATCCCTAAAATGAAAAATATCCCTTTATAGATAAATATACTTTCCAACTCTCAGTTTATTTTTTTTCTCACAGCTGGGCATTGTACTTTTCCCTTAGAAACAAAGCAAATATTTCACATGTCTTCCCTACAAACACCTCTAGAGACATCCCACACCATGCAGCAGAATCCCTGGTCCTGTGGTAGCTTCCAGCCAATGCTTAGTCCCAGGTGAAGAAGTATCTGAAGGAGCTGCACTTCAGAATTCTTTTTAGTACTGATATGACTATTCATTGACTATTCATTTTCTACCAAAGAAATGTTGAATAGGAATCTAATTTCTAACTGCAGTTGCCTAGCTATACACCTCAGCACGTTTGAGCACTCTCTAGAATACGCAGAGATTTAAAATCTTGGTGATATTTTAATTTTCAAACTGAGCAAATGAGGGAGAGCAGCTTCGCCCAGCCCAGCAGCACGTCGCCCAGAGAGGCAGGATGCAGATGGACAGGGCAAACCAGATCCAAACTGTGACCAAATCCTACCCTAAGTCAGTGTGAGGTTCAGCTGATTACATAAGGCATCTGTGCTCACACCCCATGGCAAAGGAAAGCTGGCATAATTAGAGTAATACTTGTAATTTTCCACTTGGTGCCTACGTGATCCAGGGAGTGCAAATGGTGGATTGTGTTCCTGAACACAGTCGGGAGAACTGGCAGAATAGCATGAGATTTGGTTTTGGATTTTCTCGTTTTTCTTCCTTCATTGTGTTCCTTTCCATCCCCCCCTGCAGCCTGTTCTTTACTTTGAGGGAGTGGCCCTCGTGGTTGTGTCGCTGGTTCAGAAGAGGCCTCGCTGGAGCCTCCTGCTACGCCAGCATGTCCTTCCCCACCATAAAGCACTTTTAGCATTACAGATGTGGGTATTCCAAACTGCTCCTGCCCTGTGGCACCATTCATGATGCTGGCAACTCCTGACGGAGACAGAGCTCTTCCTTGGACCTGGGGAGGGTGGGGGGAGTGGAGAGCAGAGCTGGTCATCACCAGGATTTCCGTGCGCGAACCACCCGCACAAGGGGTGCATCTGTTCTGCATTTCCAGCGGCATGTGGGCAGTGAAAGTACCTGGGGAAACTTCTAAGCCTGTTAGAAATAAAGGAGCCATGGCCACATTCGGCTGGATATGTATATGACTCCCCAATGTAATTTTTCTAACGGGAAAAACAGAAGTGGCCCTTTCAAAGCAGCGTTTTTCTCAGAGTTTAAGTCGTCAGCGTTGGGCTCATTGGGCTGTTCCTCCCGGTGTGGAGAGTCCTGTCTCTGAGATGGAAATGGGTTAACTGGGTGGTGCTTACAAACAACTCACGGTATTTGTGGATTTGAAAACAAAAGCAAACAAATTTCAAGCTGAATTTTCCTAATGCTGTTCCCTGTGATTCTCTTCCTCTGTCTCTTTTCTTTCTTGCCCCCCACCCTTCCTCGGCAGGGAAGATAATGTCCTGCACCAGTTCTGCTGTCCACCTTCGGGGTCTAGTAGCCCATCCTCAAGATAACAGCGAAGCTGGGGGTCGCTGGGTGCGGTCAGTGCTCACCTGTCCAGCCCATCTCTCCTCTCCTCCCTTTCTGGTGTCTGTGGACTGGCACTGCACGGATGCCGTGGGACCCCCGTGCTGCCAGTCTGAGTAATGCCTCCTCTCCAGGCCTGCCCACAGCTCTCTCCTCCTGCCCAGTGCTGAGAACACACGCCAGCTGTGAACAGATTCCTAAAGTGCACAGTTTATTTTGAACGAAAATAAACAGTACCCTAAGTCCTGAGGTGTAGTGTGAGTTTTGTTGCTGTCTGTACGTGGCTGTGCGGTGTGGAGGGCGCAGCCTGACGGGATTTCTTCTCTCCCAGATGTGGGGTGGGAGGGCAGCTGTTGCTGAGAGTCTCCATTAGGCTGTTTTAAGTTTGTTTCAAGGTTGGGCAAACACCAACACGAGCCATTTTGTGGATGTTACTGCACAGATAGTAACCCTTGCTCCTTTCCTTGGTGCTCGTTCAGAGGAGCCAGCACACGTCTGCTGTGGATCCTCTCTCCACGCCTGCTTCCATCCCAAGCTGCTTCGAGCTCTGTCTTCTCCTCTCCTTGGCCTTTGTGCAAGTCTTGCACCAACCAAAGTACCAGATCGTTGCTCATGGGCTTCTGTTGCCTCGTCAGTGAAAATGCTTCTCTCAAAGCCGTGCACGAGGCTGTCACTGAAGGAATGACGTGTAGCTGAGCAGCCCCACCACTGCAGCTGGGAAAATGAGAGTGTGCCCAAGCTCCCACTGCCCAGAAGGCTCTTGGTTGGTTACACCTTTCCAGACACATCCTGTGGCTCTAAAATAACCAGAGAATTTCTGCTGGCTGGGTGCTCCAAACTTAACCAGTCCGAGCAGATACACCAGGGAACAGAATTTCTCTGCAGTGGCATTTACTACCCTGAAAATAGTGGGGAAAGAAGGTCTGGGAGAAGGGGAAAAAAAGATTCTTAAATCTGTAACTGCTATCATGAGGTAAAATACTGCTCCACGCTGTCTGGGGCTCGTGTAAAGGCAGAGGTGGCTTGATGCAGGGTGAAAAGCAGGTATTTATTTGTACTTGTGTGTGGCTTTGAGGATGGGATAAAAGGAGAATCACCAGGATCAAGGAGGGAAGAACTGTGAAGGCAGCTTGAGGCTCTCTCTCATCTTTACAATGTGCTCTTTTCCCCCCAAAGGAACCTGTATAAAACCAGAATGCAGGTTATTTGCATTTCTGTAAGGTTTGATCCACTGTCTCTCTCCTTGCTGTGAAATGTTTCCTTGTGCTTGCCTTGGCTGTGACTGTGCAGTGTCCCAGGCCTGGGGAGGGATTTGCTGGCACAAGAATAATCTGCCTTCGTGATTCTGCAAGTTTTTCTGCATCGTTTCTGCTCACTGCTCGCACTCTGCGGCTGCTGCTCTTCTTTGGTATTGAATGTTCTTGGCTTCACACGTTTCTTAATCACTTTTCATTATAATACATAGAAGGAACATTCATTCCCACTGTAAAATTTCAAAATAATGTCTGCAAAAAATAGCGTAGTGGGTGACTGCAGTTTGTTACATCCCTGGAAGTGCTCTGATGTTTACTGGGCAGGGTAAAACACTGGAATATTTGAACACTGCTCATCATTTGGGCCTTTTACCCAATAATTAATGGTTTCTCAGAGTTGCTTCCCAAAGATAGAACAGTAGGAATTTCTGATGTTTTGACTTGCTTATCTCCCTCCCAGACGTAAACAGTGATTACCACTCTCTCCTCAGTGTACTGAACTCTGTAATTATTCCCTTCCAGAGGGGAAGGTCTGTCCAATCTTCCAGTGAGTACCTTTTATCTATTTGTGCAAAGGAAAACAAAGAAGCAGGACTGATTTAACCCCGCAAATTAAACCCCCCAACCTGAAGAGCCAGGGGGTGATTATCCTGGAGGGGGCTGCAGTTAATGATGAGTCTCAGGAGAAAATGAAGGCAAAGCCTGAGCAGTGTTATTGGCTGCCACAGGACACTGGCATGGGGTGTTTCTATGCAGCAGGTTTCCAATTAAGGGGAAATGGGGTCGTTAGGGGTTGCTGGGATTTGGAACAGTTTGGGTTTGTAGCTGCAGTATCCCTGAGTGGTGGCATTTTCTCTTTGAGGAGCATACAGAGAGCTGACCTTCCCCGGTGCAGGGGAAGACAGAAATGCAGGAGTAAACATTTCCCTCTTTGAATAAATCATGGCTGGCTAAATAAAACATGCTGTGCATCTCTGGCTTTAGCAGCAGAGCCTGGCAGGGGCTCTCTTAGTTAACCAGAGCTGGAAGTAGATGACCTAAAATGCTGCATGTTATTATAAAACAGAGAAAGGTACCAGCAGAAAAATTCCCATTCCTAGGTGAGTTTGCACTGGTTTTGTGAAAGTGAAGACTGTCTTGTTGTGCATTTTGGGATGGAAGGAGAAGTAGAAATGGCTTTTTTCTTATTTTTTTCTTATTTTCTCCCTCCACGAACTCAGAGGGCTGAATAAAAGCTGCTGCTTTGGGGAAATTCAGATGGGGAATTTCTCCTTTGGCGCCTTTAGGAGCTCGCACTGTGTAGGATCAGGCTGGTTTGGTTTTCTGCACTCTGGAGTTCTCCTTTGCAAACATACTCAGCTCATAGGTGGTTTTGCCTGAAGTAGGTGGGTGAGACTCCAGCTCTGCAGAGCAGCCACTGCCTTGCTGTTATTTCCTGCACTTGTGTTATTTTCTCTCCGTTAACAGCTGTGGGAAGTCACTAAAACAGCTCAGAGCAGTGTCTGGACACTCTGGGCTGGAATGGGATGGATTTTTATGCACCACTAGATGGAGCAAAAAAAAAAAATCCCAAACCAAACCAGTTCAACTGAAATAAATTAAGGGATTCATCTCCCAAAGTAGATTTTAACTAGCTGAAGGAAGATACTGTGTAATGTAGGAGAAGAAATAATCCTCTGGAAAATGCAGCAGGGTGTAGATCTGCACACGGCTGCAGCCACGGTTTTAAGGTGCTCCCTTAGCCAAGCCAGCAGCTGTGTCACGGAATAGAGATTGCCACCACTCCAGGCAACTCGGGATTCACGAGGAGTTTGAATTATAAAGTCATTTATGGCCGAGGGAGCTCCTGCCTCCAGCAGGTGCCCGGGGGTGGCAGTGCCACCAGAACGAAGCAGCACTGGGACAGCACTTGAGGTCACTGGCAAGAGGGTGGGGGCTTGGCTGCTTGGAATTCCCTGCTTGGAAAGGCTGAGCCCCCTCTGGAACCCCCTGAGCCACAGTTTTGCAAGGGGGACATTTGTGTTCTGGAATATTTATTTGCCTAATGGACCGTTTTGACGGGCAGCACTAACTCCTTTTTCACCTCGAATACTGAAATGGAGCAGGGAGTTCCCAGAAAACCCAACCTCAAAAATACACATCCAAAGATCTATGGGAGTACTCGGTGTCTTTGTGCTGTGCCAGGATTGTGTGCGGGTGGTGGTAGAATTTTTTGAGCGTTTTGGGGTTTTTTTTGCAATAATTGACTATTTCCTGGCGTGGGGGCTAGAGGGAGCTCCAATGCAGCCTTCCCAAAGCTTTCCCGGTAAATCACTCCTGCCTGGCTTAATCCATGGAGCTGAGAAGGAAAGGAGGGAGGGAGCCAGCTGGATGTGCTTCTGCACCCCATGAACACTGGGGATTGGATATATATGGATATATGCGGATATATACTGATATATATGGATGTATATGCCAGGATGCCCTACAGTCAGTGTCGTTTATATATTTTATAACCATGATCACAAACGTTGTCTATCAATCTTACAGTTATTACCCTAAATACACTGTTTGTTTGTTTCTGGAGTGTAATGCAGGATATGTTCCAGGCGAGGTTTGTGTTTAACAGTACAGGAAAAGCCACAGGGGTGTTTCACATCCCACTGTCACTGGTGGTTGTCCAGGAAGGAGTATGAGAACAGGACAGACACACAGCAGTACCTCTCCTAGGCTAGTAGGGTTTCAAATAAAGAAATTGATAATTAAAAGGTATGAAACAATATGATTGTATAAATTTTATTACTGCTGGATAGACATTCCTGCTGTCAAAGCAGCAGAACCTTCCGCTTTACTGTTCTACCCCTACTGAAGTAACTGATAACAGTTAACAGTGTCACACCTCTATGAGGTGTTTGGCATTCTGAGCCTTTCCTCTCATTTTATTGACGTGGTTTAGTGGCATGGGGCTTTTCAGTTGGAAATTGGACTTAGGATCTTAAGAGGTCTTCTCCAGTCTCAGTGATTCTATGATTCAGGTGGCTTTCCTATTTTCTTTTAACTCCCCAAACTGCAGCAGCTGCGTGGTGCTGGGAGGGCCCTGTCCAGGAGGGGCTGAGTCCAGTGGCACTCATCTGAACAGCGCCAGGGCTTTATCCCCCTTCCCTGGGTGTTTATCCCCCTTCCCCGCGTGTGTATCCCCATCCCGGGGTGTTTATCCCCATTCCCCGGGTGTTTATCCCCCTTCCCCGGGTGTCTATCCCCCTTCCTGGGTGCTTATCCCTATTCCCGAGGTGTTTATCCCTACTCCCCAGGTGTCTATCCCTATTCCCCGGCTGTTTATCCCCCTTCCCCGGCTGTTTATCCCACTTCCCTGGGTGTCTATCCCCCTTCCCCGGGTGTTTATCTCCCTTCTCTGGGTGTCTATCCCCCTCCCCCGGGTGTCTATCCCACTTCCTGGGTGCTTATCCCTATTCTCTGGGTGTCTATCCCTATTCCCCGGCTGTTGATCCCCCTTCCCCGGCTGTTTATCCCCCTTCCCCGGCTGTTTATCCCCCTTCCCCGGCTGTTTATCCCCCTTCCCCGGCTGTTTATCCCCCTTCCCCGGCTGTTTATCCCCCTTCCCCGGCTGTTTATCCCCCTTCCCCGGCTGTTTATCCCCCTTCCCCGGCTGTTTATCCCCCTTCCCCGGCTGTTTATCCCCCTTCCCCGGCTGTTTATCCCCCTTCCCCGGCTGTTTATCCCCCTTCCCCGGCTGTTTATCCCCCTTCCCCGGCTGTTTATCCCCCTTCCCCGGGTGTCTATCCCCCTTCCCCAGGTGTTTATCCCCCTCTCTCCCTGCTGCCTCGCCCTCCTGGCACAGGGAAGGGGCTCTGGGTGTTCAGGATGAGCCCAGGGTGCCGGGCAGGGATCTGGGGGCTCCCGGGGCCCAGTTCCTCACTGGGACCAGGGATCACTCCTTGTGCTGAGCTGCCACAAATGGATGGATGAGGAGAGACAGAACTGCACCGAGTGCATCCACGAGGAGAAATGCCATTAACGAGTCCAGGGAGAGTTTCTCCGGCCGTGTCTGGATCCACTCCAACCTCCTGCTCCCGGCTGCGAGCGGACCTTTGGTGCCTCAGCCCCGCTGCCATCCGGCTCCCTCCCCGTAACCCGGAGATGTCCAGTCTCTGACCCTCCAAAGGCACCTTGGGGACCTTCCTGGGGATGGCAGGGACTGGTCAGAGCGAGTCTGTTTTGGCTTTAGCAGCAGAAAGCTGCAGGCTCAGAAGGAGGGAGCAGCTGTGCAGCTGAGGTGGAACGGAACAGAATCACAGGGTGGGCTGGGCTGGAGGGGACCGCGAAAATCATCCAGTGCCAGCCCGTGCCTTGGGCAGGGACCCCTGCCCCAGACCAGGCTGCTCAGG
Source organism: Callaeas wilsoni (assembly GCA_013398955.1). Taxonomy (NCBI): domain Eukaryota; kingdom Metazoa; phylum Chordata; class Aves; order Passeriformes; family Callaeidae; genus Callaeas; species Callaeas wilsoni. The sequence goes on from VWPU01011389.1 coordinate 62,139, forward strand.
CCCACCCAACACGTTTTGGTTCCACCGTAAGCGCAGAGCAAACATTTGGTGTTAAAGCCTTTACGAAATAAAGGTGCTAACGCGGGTGGTTCCACAGACCCTGGTGAGCCAGGCCCCCTTCCATGTGCCCAGTTAACTTCTGTATCTGTCACTAATGTTTTATCTCAGTCCTTTCTGTAAAATGCAGGTGTTGCTGTTTTCCCTTTAGACCTGAGATTGGAGAAAATTTGAAAGTAATAGTCTGTATTTGCTGAATGGGCTGGGAAGCTGGAATTTCAAATAACCAAAAATCATTTCTTTGATTTATGTTTACTTCCCATATTGAAGTGAAAATTTGGAAAACAATATAATGAAAATATATCCCTTTCTAATTTCTAGTGTTTCAAGCAAGTTCTTCCTGCTCCATACCCATTCAAGTATTTAGCTTTTTAAAATGTTATTTATGTGCTCTTTGGCCTTTAATGATCTTTGGCTGATGCATTCCTAGAACAAATGCATAAAATCAACCCGGTTTATGACCCGTTAATGTAAGCATTTTTTCCTAAAGAAATTATGTCACATCTCATTCACCTCTGAATTTTTTTTTTCCCAAGCCAATCACTGGAGCATTGCATACCTGAAAATGAGATAGCATTGAAATCCATCTTGCTCTCTTCAATTAAATCCATTTTTACGGAGAATTCAATTAGTTGTAATTGCTGCTTTACGACACGCTTTCGCCAGGGGCTGGGGTGGTAAGATAATTAATCTCGATCAGGAAACGTTGCTCACATCACTTTCCTTTGTCGCCCAACGAGGGGTGTTATTAATCAGGAGCTGTCTCCGACACCGCGCGCGGGCGGCTCTGCCGGCGCCGTCCCGGCCGTGGCAGGTGTCCCTGGCAAACCAGTTGGGTTACTGGGATCGTGGGGGGCCCCAGTAAAGCCACCCCACTGTGTCCTTTGTTAGGGGGACTCTGTGCCCACCGCTCTCAGCTTCCAGGAGTGCTGGAGGTGCCTCCAGCACCCAGCCTGGGGTCCAGGTGCTCTCCGTGCACCTGGAGCTCTTCAGGAGCCCACCGGTGTGGGCTTCCAAGCAGGGGTTCAGAGATGCAGCGAGGAATGAAGTATTTATTAAATTTACAATACCATGTATATATTCTAGTTCCATAAAGCAATGGAACAGTGCTCACACGTCTCCTAGGGTGATTGGTCAAAGTCTCAGACACTCACTCAGAAATGTTTTTTCCTAATATAATGTACACAAGGTCAGAAGATACCAGATATGAATGCTATTTACAAAAACCCTATCTATTGTTTACATGGCTTACACAGCAAAGGAAAAGTTCTCACAGAATGAATGCAAGAAGAGAAAATTTCCCTGCTAACAGCATTTCAGCATCCACACACCGGGACATGTCTTCTGCTTTAGAACTTTAGTTATCTTTGAAATATCTTTAGTTATCTTTAGATAACTAACTGAGTTATCTTTTTAAATTGTTCTTCTTTTTGATTTTAGGGAGCTCACTGAAAGTTTTGTGTTTAACTTGATGCTGGATTCCAAGGGAGACGTGGACAGGAGTAGTCCTTGGCTCAACTCCTTCAGTGCTTCGAGGGAAGGAAATAGCCGGGGCTAAGGCGAGGGAACAGCCACTGCTTTTAAAAGTAAAGCTGAAAACAACAAATAGGCAGTATCGACTCATTTGATGTTCTTCTCATAGACTGGAGGACGATCAAAGAGCCATGAAGGGAGGCAATGGTTTATGGGTGTAGTGGAGCAGCAGAAAACCCATGACTTTATTCCAGCTGAGGCCAAATGAATGCTGAGCTTGGCTTTCAGCTTTCATTTAGGGACCTGTCTTGGCCACAACACTCAGGCCCCCTGCAGGAAGCCCACATTCAGCTTAGCCAGGAGCAGGAACCTTTGGGAGGCAGTTTTTGTTAGTCTCCATGTAAGATGCTTTAGCTATCAAAGCTTGGAGTGGTAAAATGTGGGGCTGTGGAGGTTCAAACTGGAGATGGAGCGGTGCCTGCTCCAGCCAGATGTGCAGGTTTCTGCCAGCTGTTTGTTCCTTCTGATTCTCTGGTGTGGAATAGTTAAATGGTGAAATGGCATTGAGTAAAACTGAGGAATGGGGAAACTCATTTAAAGCTGACTTTGACATTTTCCTTCCACGTTCTTTGTGTTTTGAGGGCTTTCCCAAAGAATTTCAGCACTCTGTGTGTGTGTGTGTACACACAGAGCATTCTCCAGGGATGGCTGGCCTCCAAACACGTCCAGCTGCATCCAAAGGGCAGCCAGAACCTCTGGATGCACCTAGGGCTGCATATCCTGATTTCTGGGTTTGCACTGAAGCTGCACAAGTTCTCATAGGCGCAGAGGTACCCTGAACTGTTCTACTGTAAATGCTGTTTGGAATTTAGGATGAATATGGGGAGCACTTGTGAACTCTGGAATTGTGTAAATCACATGGTCATCTTCTTGTGGTTTCAACTGGCTCCTTTTAGTATCAAAATTCAGGGCAATGAAGATTTTTATTACAGTAAATTGATAAAAGTAAACTGTCAGTTAGCTGAAAAATCCCGTTTCCTTTCAGCTGAGGAGGCTGCTCTGTAGTTCCCCATCCCTTTCCCAGCACACACACCACTAACCCCACGTTTTGTTGTTTGGCCACAGACCTGCTGACGTAGCTCCAGTTGGGTTTGGGTTTGGATTCTGTGCTAGTTTGCTAATTGCATGTTATTTAACTTAGGTTTGTAAGCCTTTGCTTCCAGAAAGCAATGATGCTTTTTGAAAAATCCAACCCTGCTTTCAGCCTGTAGGTTTGAGCCTGCAGAGGAGTAGGATCACTGAAACACTGACTGTGCATGTGGAGTGATAAAGAGGTTGTTTTCTGTCTTCAAAAAGAAGCGTCATAACCTCTGACAGACTGATAGAGCGCACTAGAATTTAAGCCATTAAATCTGCTTATCTGGAATATCTCTGTCAATTTTCCTTTTGAGAAATGATGGGATTAAGATAATAGATGCAGCTTTACTGAATAATAGGGAAGCAGCATATGGATTGTAGGTCCTTGAATCCACTTAGCAGCGTGTGTAATTCTGTACATTTCCTGGGAAACAAAAGAGGGATGCTCGTTGATCCACAGTATCTTGTAATGTGCTGCTTCTGTGAAATGCCGGGTGATCACAGAAGAACAGCGCTGGCGTGCAGGGGAATATTCATTGATGGGGAGTGGGTGTACTGAAATAGGTTGGAAGTCATGTGAATTCTGAAACGGCAATGCTGATGGTTCTGGAGAGCTGCGGGAACGAATGGCTTTGTCACGGTAGGTGATAAATGAGCCCTGGCAGTGCAGGCTGGGCTCCTGCTGCCCGTGGATCCGGGAGGGGGAACAGGCTCCTCTCCAGCCCCGCTGTTCTCCTGCCCCACAGGGACAGGGACAGGATGCAGAGTGCAGGGAGCTGCTCCGGCTGCAGACCTGTCCCAGCTCCCACTCTGAACTGGGCGTGTGGGGGCTGCTGATGGGAAGGTGAGAAACAAACCTTCAGCCTA